>OVBE01015102.1:0-11682 GCA_900406425.1 Iberis pinnata | reverse complement strand
GGGAAAAGTGTCACTTCATGGTGAGGGAAGGAATTGTCTTGGGTCACAAAATCTCTAAAAAAGGGATAGAAGTAGACAAGGAAAAGATTGATATCATGATGCAACTACAACCACCAAGGATATGAGGAGTTTTCTGGGGCATGCAGGCTTTTATAAAAGATTTATCAAGGACTTTTCGAAGATAGCAAGGCCTATGACAAGGCTGTTTTGCAAGGAAACTAAGTTTGACTTCGACTCTGAATGTTTGAAATCCTTCCACCACATTAAGGAGACCTTGGTATCTGCCCTCAATAGTATAAGCTCCAAACTGCGATTACCTATTTGAGATCATGTGTGATGCATCTGACTACGCAGTTAGANAAGCTCCAAACTGCGATTACCTATTTGAGATCATGTGTGATGCATCTGACTACGCAGTTTTGGGGCAGAAAATAGATAAGAAGGTGCATGTAATCTACTATGCTAGTAGAACCATGGACGACTCTCAAGTAAAATATGCTACAACAAAGAAGAAGTTGCTAGCAGTCGTCTTCGCATTTGAGAAATTCATAAGCTACTTGGTTGGTTCAAAGGTTATAGTCTACACTGATCATGCAGCGGTAAGGGATATCTATGAAAAGAAGGACACTAAACCAAGACTATTGAGGTGGATTCTCTTACTGCAAGAATTTGACATGGAAATAATGGACAAAAAAAAGAATTGAAAATGGAGTACCAAACCATTTTTCCAGGATGCGAATTGATGAGTAAATTCTAATTGATGACTCAATGTCGGAGGAACAACTGATGGTAATTCACACTTGTGCCTTTGTTGAAGCTGAAGTGGTAACCACAAAAGCAACACCGTGGTATGCAGACTTAGTTAACTTCAAGGTCTGTGGAGCAATTCCTGAAGACTTCGATGATTATAAAAAGATGAAGTTCCTGAGTGATGTTAATCTGTTAAACTTTCAAGTTTCCTCTTACTAAAATCAACAACCAGAATGAAAGCTTAACTAAGAGCACAACAATGGTGTAAAGAAAGATATGAACTTTATAAAATCTCAAAGAAAAAGACAAAGTTTCAATCCAAGAAAAAGATATCCTGAAATAGACAAACACAAATTGCTCACAAACTTAAAGATGTTTTCTCTCTCACCCCATTTGTCTCATAACGACAATGGTAACAGTTCATAACACTGCTAAAGAAATCAGAGATAAAAGCATGCCCATCTTCTATAATCTCTAGCTTCCTTTTATACTTCTTCGTTGGGTCTTAAGGACTTTGGATTAGACCTAGTCTTTGCTTTCCTTTCTTTGGGCCCCTTTTGTATTTGGCCCATGTATAAGCTTATCAATACTCCCCCTTTGAAAACAAGCTTGCCCTCAAGCTTGAATCCAAAAATTGTGTTGAAAAAATTGAATGCCGCATGTAATATCCTTGCTCGCCAACGGTGCCACACTGCAAAGAACAGCTCGCCAAAACCATACCAAATAAATATAGCATATTTTCGTTGTAGTGGCTTAGTTTTGAACTTGAACATCCAAGTCTTGCAAGACTTTGTCTTCTTCTGCTTTTGTTGTCCATTTGTCTTAATGTCCGAAGCACTTTCAGAATTGGAAACAACCTCAAACGCACGAGAATGGCGTGCCTTTAGGTATGAACTTCTAAGAAGTATAGCGATGAGAAGTTCCATCAACATTGGTAAATAGATTACGACAACCTCTCCCTCCTTCATTCCAATATCTTTCAAGTGAGTAGCAAGCTGAAAAACTCGTCGGAGACAATCAAAATATGTTAAAGAAGACCCTACACCACGTTCATTTCCTTCCCAATACAAGGCTATTTTATCACTCAAACCAGCTTCACTGTTTTTGTATAAGAGGTTGAAGCAAAGGTTGGTAATTACTCCCTTGAACCACTCAAAGCGAATAGAATCCTTCCTTAGATTGATATCATGTTAAAAAATATTGTTGTACGGTCCCACTTCCTTAACAAGATATGACATATGCGCGTAAGATCTTTGATCCTTTTTGGCTTCAAATACACGTGCATGTATGGCTAACAGTGTGTGTGTTTTCCACTCCCACTCATCAACATTGGTCACAAAAGGTAAAACAGACAGTATAATAAAATTCTCCTTGAAGCATGACTTTCTAATCTCTAAACATTGAGATACCATTGACGTTCCATCACTAATGAAATTTCTATGCTGGATGAATTCTACCAAATAAACCTTTGCATATATCTTCTATTGTAATCCAAACCACAACTCTTTGACATTTGAGAAGGACTGCCTCCCTAGATATCCATAGCTAATAAACACCATAGAGTTCTCAGTAGTAAGATTCTCTAAGAAGTCGTTTAAAACTCGAGAACTGATTTTGTAAAAGCAAAATATTGAGACCGAGTCATGACTTTTCTCCATTTTCTGGCCTACAAAAATCAGTTCCTTTCCATGAGTTGTGCATCCCATAACCCCGTAACGATTCAATACCAGGACATAAAATCTCCATATATCCTCAACAAATTAAGTCAAACATAACTTTTGATTTATATCCATCTTTGGTGCAACATCAATTTCTCGTGACCAAGACACTTGCACGTCGAAGTGATCCCCTCCAACCAATAGATTGATATCTTGTAATCCCATCATGGGGGAGTTGGATATACACAGACCACATAATAGGACCCTTGTAAGTGTCGTTAACAAAACCCACATATGGAATAGGTGTAGAGGTAAGAGAGCCCAATCCGTCATGCATAGTTTCTGTTGACTTTTTGATTTGAATTTAAACCACCAAGTCTTTAAAATCCTGTTCTTCCATTGAATTAGGACTTTCCGGCCTATGAGCATTTTGTCGAACATCTTATATGCATCTTGCATCTCACCAATAGTTGCAATTAAAAATTGTTGCTGAAGATCTTTGTTTGTCACAAATGCAAATGAAAAACCCACAAAATCGTCCATTGAATCCCTAGAGAATATAAGGCTAGGTTCGAACATCAAAAATAGTACCTGAGAGAGACGTTTTAATGTTGAACAAAAACTTCTAGAGGCCTTGCAAAGGGTACCGATCTTGATCAAATTTTTTTCTGTAATTGATTGTTGAACAAAAACTTCAGTCTCACCCCTTGGAATCGTTTTTGCTTTCTCTAGAATGGATTCCTCTTGTAAAGAATCTAAAACTACTTCTTGAATCAAATCTGTCATTGTCGTAACTGAGACAAAATTTGACTCTCTATTCGGTTGTACATCAATCAAATTTTTATCCTCTTGCACTTTAACTGTAATCAATTCACAAGAAGCTCCAAAATGCATCAATAAACGTTCCTTAAAATCAAGCCATCTGAGAAAAGGTCTCTAAACTGCTCCCAACTTAACCACCGCCGAAAAAATCTGGAAGAGCTAAGAGCTACCCAGTCCAACATCTCGTCTTCAGTGTATTGTTCGATGATAAAAAATTGTTCCACCCTCACCAACCAATCATTACAGTTATGTCCATGGAAAATAGGTATCCCGATATTTTGGAGCATGCTTTCCTGGTTAGCGAGGTGCCCACTTGTCTCACGAGACTCATGATTTTCGTTTCCCGTCCTCGTGTTGTTGCCAGAAAAAATGGTGTGAGTTTGTTTTGATATTGGTCCGAAGAGCCGTTCTTCCAATCTGACCATCATTGTACGAAGAGATGATAATGTATTGAGCTTCCGCTCAACCGATCCCAATCTTCGATCCAGCGTCCTTTGCTCCATGGACAGGTGATTAAAACCTCCATAGAGAGAATCGGTTTGAAACTGCATGTCTTGATCACTTAATGACGAGTCGGAAAGGGGTAACGGTTCCGGAAAAACCACTCTCCATTATGTTAGATTTGAACCCTTTTCACCGCACCACTGTTAACCTTTCAAGTTTCCTCTTACTAAAATCAATAACCATAATGAAAGCTTAACTTAGAACACAACAATGGTGTAAAGAAAGATATGAACTTTATAAAATCTCAAAGAAGAAGACAAATTTTCAATCCAAGAAAAAGACATCCTGAAATAGACAAACACAAGTTTCCTCTCTCACCCCATTTGTCTCATAACGACAATGGTAACAGTTCATAACACTACTAAAGAAATCAGAGATAAAAGCATGCCCATCTTCTATAATCTCTAACTTCCTTTTATACTTCTTCGTTGGGTCTTAAGGACTTTGAATTAGACCTAGTCTTTGCTTTCCTTTCTTTGGGCCCCTTTTGTATTTGGCCCATGTATAAACTTATCAGAATCATTACTATTGGGATGACCCTTTTCTTTACAAGAAAAGTCCAGACGGGTTATTCATAAGGTGCATAATTGAAGATGAAGTTAAGTGAGTTTTAGAACACTGTCATGGTTCTTCCTATGGAAGACACTTTGCAACATTCAAGACTGTTCAGAAGATCCTCAGGCTAGTCTACGGTGGCCAACCATGTTTAACGATATACATTATTTCATATCGAAATGTNGTCATGGTTCTTCCTATGGAAGACACTTTGCAACATTCAAGACTGTTCAGAAGATCCTGCAGGCTAGTCTATGGTGGCCAACCATGTTTAACGATATACATTATTTCATATCGAAATGCGACTACTGTCAAAGAGCTTGAAACATTGGTAGAAGAAATAAAATGCCTAAGAACCCAATTTTTGAAGTTGAAGTGTTCGATGTTTGGGGCATTGATTTTATGGGACAATTCAATCCCCCTTCTTTTGGGAACAGCTACATTTTGGTAGCTATCGATTACGTCTCAAAATGAATGGAAGCAGTTGCATGTCCAACCAACAACGCGAAGGTAGTTCTGAAAATGTTCAGAAGTGTGATTTTCTCAAGATTTCGGGTTCCTAGGGTAGTAATCAACGATGGTGGTTCCCACATTATAAATAAGGTTTTTGAAAACTTGTTGAAGAAATATGGAGTGAAACACAAGGTGGCAACACCTTATCATCCCCAAACGAGTGGACAAGTTGAAGTCTCAAACATGCAGATCAAGACCATTTTAGCAAAAGTTGTAGGAACCTTAAGAAGATATTGGTCAACACAGTTGGATGATGCACTATGGACATATAGGACAACTTTTAAGACTCCAATAGGACGAACACCTTTCCAACTCCTCTACAGGAAGGCATGCCATCTACCAGTTTAGGTCGATTATAAAGCACTTTGGAAAACTAAACTCCTGAATTTCAATATCAAGACAGCTCAGGAAAGGGGAGAGATAGACCTGCATGAACTCGAAGAAATCAAGCTCAATGCTTATGAGAGTTCTAAAATATACAAAGAAAGGACCAATGAGTTTCATGATAAAAAAATATTTTAGTCAAAGGTTCAAGGCTGGTGACCAAGTACTTTTATTCAACTCAAGGCTCAAGTTGTTCCTAGGAAAGCTCAAATCAAGATGGTCTGGACCATTTTAAGTCAAAGAAGTTATGACATATGGTGCAGTTACCCTTATTGCAAAAGTCTGGAGAAGAGTTTACAATGAATGGGCAAAGAATCAAACCTTATCTGGCTGACAGAGTCATTTCAGAAGGGACCTCGGTTTTCCTTGGAGAACCGTCTCAGGGTCAACAAGTTTGAAACGGGAAGTCAAGCTTAGTGAATTTAAACAAGCTAACTTGGGGAGAAGTCCCATGTTTATCCCTGTACATATAAAATTTTTAATTCTATGTTTAGTTCTTCTTTTAATACATTTAAGCTTTTATTTGGTTTTGGTGTTTTAGGGACTTTGGAGTTATGTTTTGGACATTTGTCAAAGCGAAGAGAAACGCACAAACTTAACTCAAGTTAGTGATCAAGCTGCATCAACTGTATGATCAAAATGACCGCATGGTCAAGCCACAAACAACACTCCATCAAGCCGATGATCGAGCGAAGCGTGTTTGTGATCGATCCATAGATCGAGCCAGAGATCGAGCCATAGGTCGAGCAGAAGAACGCCATGATCAATCCGCTCAATCACTTTCATCAAGACGTTCCAGCACCTACATCGAGCCAACACCTTGCTCAATCCAAGCAACCAATTCACCCCAAAACATCACTTCCATCAACCCTAATGTCTCCTCTTTAAACCTCATCCACATAAATCACCTTTACTTCTCCTCCACGAACTTTCACATTACTTAACAGCCACAAGCTACAACAACACTTCTCCTCCACATGAACATTTCGACCATCACTCTATATAAGGGAGCTCACAACTTCTCTTATACTCTCATCGCTTTCATACAACCATTAATCTTTCGCAATCACGTTATTTATTGCTCCGATCAATTTACCTGAGGTCTCAATATTTAACGCAATTCAAGAATCATCAACTTCAGTTTTTAACTCTTAAACTCATGAAAACTTGATTCGACATTATTGAAACTCGGTTTTGGTTCCACCTCTTTTCTGGAAGTTTTGGTTCCCAAACTTTTAAAAGTGTGCTCCGAGGGTTTAAAACATTGATTTTGACTATGCATCATTCTGGGTTTTAATTTTGATAGAGTCTTTCAAATTACGTTTTCACATAACATAACTTGACGACTCTATTATTTTGTACATAAATCACCATGTCAAACAGAGGAACGCTTGGCAGTTCAAGTGAACCTTCAGTTGAGGAGATATACAAGACACTAATGCAAGTCGAATTTGTAGAGTCAACATTCCTAGTTTCATAAACCTTGGGAAACCTTGGAATCCTCGAGCAAGTCAAGGACATATTGGGGTACATGGGGATATCAAATATGCTTGGAATGGAACATAATACTCGTCAGGCATAGACATACATGTTCTTAGCCTCTTTCAAAGTATTATACTCGGAGGGGTGGGAAGGTGATCATAACGGGGGAGGCTTCATAACCTTGAAGCAATTGAATGGAAAACCTGAGAGATTCAGTTTCCTTCTATTGGACGCTATTTACGGTTTCAAATGCCTGAAGTTTCAACCAGACACATTTGAGAATGTTCCAGAAGAGATAGAGCTTATTTGGGATGTAATATGATCCAAGAAGTTCCTGGCAGGCAGGACCAAGAGCGCATGCATCTGTCACTCGGTGATAAGATATGTCCACCAAATCATCGCCAACTCCTTCTTCTCCCGACAAGATACCAGCAATATCTTAGCGGAGGAGATGGATTTCTCGCGCTGGGCATCTACCAACATGTCCTCAACACCCTGTAGGACGAAACATTATTTCTTAACATCATTGAAGCAAGACCCTGAAGTTATTCCTGCAATATCTATTGAAGTTTAAAGACCTTAGCTGGATCACAAGAGCAAGGATGGCACCTCAATTAAGAATTGGAGGGTGGATAGCACCAATTTTTGTTAACATCATAGGACAACCTAGTCAAAACTTTTGGATACGGAGGTTGATAGATATTGATTATCTGACTGAGATTCAGTTCATAGTAGGGGAGATTGGTAATCAATTCTGCTACCAGTTCAAAGCATTGAACAATACAAAGGCAGTTTTCCTCCTCCCAAATAGCAGGCGAACCACTTTCAAAAGGCGTGTGAATTTATCCTTTAACCACGACACCTCCAATTCAACGGAAATCATTTCAGAAATGACAACCCTGGAATCCTGTTCTGACAACCTTTCAACCCTCTCCCTGGACGAGGATTCATCCAACTTCCAAATTGGGGGTAACTGAGGTCCATCTCCATCCACCTGACCATTGTATAATCCGTTCCATTTGTATTTGTTTCTGAATTCTGTTTATAAGTGTGTTTTCTGCTTTTGTTTTCTATCATCCTCCTAAACACTCTTGAAAATTTGGATTACACAAGAGACTGTGTAATTCAAGTTTGGGGGAAGTTTTAGGAGCTATATAATGAAATTTTATGTTTGTTTCTTAATCTTCATCCATGCATAGCATTTAAGGCATAGAAAACCATAAAAATATGAATTTTTTTCAAAAATCGTTTTCAAAAACAGAGTGTTCATGGAGCTGCATTTACGATGTTAGAATTATTAGTCTATCATTTGCATCTGCATAGGGAACTAGGATGATAGTAACCTTGTAAGTATGATGTTTCTTAGATAGTATCAATGCCCTTGTTATTAGTTGCCTAATGCATCCTGATTTGGTCTGAGGTAAGACTGCACCTTGCTTGGAATGTGAAATTGCATGATCCTTTCTTTTATGAAGTATGTTGTGATATGAAGTTTGCCTCTGTTTATTAGAACCTAAAATTGACGTTTAATTATCATGTTTGTGTGATGGATTTGAACTCATGGATAGTATATATATATATATATGGGTTATCTTCTACATTTCACCACTCTTGTTAATCCAAGTAGACTCCCCACCCTTGAACCTTGCCTTCTTACAAGCCATGAATTTATTACTTAGTGTCAGGTCTTTTATGGAATGATCTTGGTAGAAAGTGTTAGGTTCGAACTGACAGCAATGAAATCTCATGTAGTTCTAGTCCACGCTTTTTGGACTAGATAGGACTAGGTGGAGTTTGATTCTGGATATTGGGGGTTGGTTTGAAACAGATGGAAACATGTTGGGAAGTTGGTAAAAGAAAAGGGTATGGTTATGAACTTTAGGAGAGGAAAGGAAAAGAAAAATAAAACAAAATGGTCTAGTAAAGGGTTTTGGGAAAAAGATATAAAATGTATGGTTAGTGCAGAAACATAAAAAGAAATGACAAAGAATGAAAAGAGTAAAAACCCATGAAGTTAGTAAAAAGGCACAAAAGATTAAAAAAACCATAGGCACTAGAATAAGGAAGTCCCCAAACCCGCTAGAAATCAAATAAGAAGGAAACCTCTCCTAAAGATAGTTAAGGAAAAGATGAAAAGAGGGTAAAATGTGAATACTAAGATCACTTAGAAACTAAAAAGGGGTAGAATTAGGGTCTCCTACTGGGTTAGAATCAGGAAAATTTTAGGTTCAATGGCTTTGGGTAGATGGGATTCTGTTCTTGTATGCTTCTAAGTGTTCTTACCTTTAGTCTTCTGCTAAAGCTCATTCCCTTTTTGAGAGAACCATGTTCTGAAATGCTAGCCAATGCATAAAGGGGTCATTTTTATCTCTTAACCAGTCCCTTAGCCAAATGAGTTCAATGAATGGGCATGACTTGATTCACGGTTCCTGTTTAATGAATGTTAAAGGGGTAAATGAATTTGAATGCATTGTGGAGGTTGTAACTGATCAGGAATGAACTACGATGAGTATAGCTAAGGTTTTTAAGTATGATGATATTAGGATTGCATTCTAGAACTAGTAACCTGGACATAGATATTATCTGTTTTGCCAGCATGTGTTGGGGGAGTTGATGTCTCTGCATTTTAAGTAGTTTTGAGATGTTATTTACCATCATTTTAGGGTCACTTTGATGTCAACAAGTTGCATTCCTAGGAAATTTTTAGTAAATTCGCATTTTTAAGAAGTTCTGCATTAGAATATGCATACATATGCATTTCAGAGATTTTTTAGGACTTTCATGAGTTTTCAGAACATTATTGTGAATTTGGAGAAGGAAAGGGAGATGCACAAGATGGAACCAGCTAAATCAAAACCCGATCAAATTCCTTAGTTCGAGCTAAATGAGTTTTCACAAAGGACCAAGCTTGGGTTGATCACGTCCACCGAGTTGCCTCGATGACCCGCATGCTGGCTCGATCACATAATCGAGCCAAGCATCAAATTGCCTCGACCAACCTCGTCCCATATAGATCACCTCAAGCATGTTTGTCTTGATCAGCCATCGAGCTAAGCATCCTCTTGGCTCGATTATCTTCCTACAGCTCGATCACATGGCCTTGTCTCTCTCGGCCAACTCTCTCGACCAAGCTGTGATCAAGCCAAGCTTATTGCCCCGATCAGCTCCCACGCCTCTGCCAAGTACATGCCTCGATCGTCTTCGTTGCCTCGATCGTCTTCGTCGCCTCGACCTTGTCTTCAGCATGCCTTGATCACCCGCCAAATTGCCTTGATCAAGACCCAAATCTGCATTCAGCCAGCTCTTCTACCCCTTGATGGCATGGCACGATGAAGAATTGCCCTCCTCGATCATGCAGCTATGTTCCTTACATCGAGCCAAGATTCATTCCGACCCGATGATCCAAACCAAGACCACTCAATTTCAGGTTAGGAAGAACCATTAGGATTTTTAGACTTTTGTCTTTTAGCGTTTTTAGGGCTTTTTCTAAAACACTATAAAAGCCCTAAAACGCCTCCATTTCGAAAAAGCTTTATTTTTGCATTTTTGGGTTTTGTCTTAGGTTTATTTTTCTCTCTGTTTTGCTTTGTTGTTCTTGATGTTCAACTCAGATTTTTAATTAAGTTCATGTTTAGCCTTCGATTTCCTCATTTTCATGCTTAGATTTAGGTTGTGAACTATCTGGTGCATATTGATGTACTGTTTTATGCCTTGAATCTCGTTTTTGTGTTGATCTCCATTTTTGGGTTTTGTTACAGTTTCATTAGAACTCTATTTTTCTGGGTTAGTGTTCTTGTTGTTCTTCATCTTCTTCTTCTGCATCTTTGATTTTTTGTTTTGTTCATCGTCATCGTCATCTTCATCTTTTTTTATTGACTTTCTGTTCTTGTTGTTCTTCATAGTTTGACTTTTGCTCCTAATGTTTTGCTTAGCATTCATGTTATATGTTTCTCTTGACTTCATCCCCACCATGCGTAGTGAGTAGTTCCCTTAGGTTCCTGAGGATGAGGTAGACTGGTGTTGATATCCTGTTTTTCCTAGATGCCTAAGTTTGATTGCTAGTAGATCCCTTCTGTTTCACTGTCCTTCATGCTGATTTCTTTCTAATCAACTAAAATGTTATATTGGACATTTCAGCACCCAAAAGGTGTTTCATTAAATGTCTGAACATGGTGATTTAAGAGATTTGCATACTTATCCTAAGAGATTAGATGTCTAGGGTGCGTATTGGCTTTAACAGATTGGTTCTTCATGCCTGCTAGGTAGCGTACCGTTAACGAGAGTTAGGTCTGGTGTTTCCTTAGGTTGAAATCATTTATCAAGATATTGGGCTTGGTTGCTTAGGAATTTGTTGTCTAGGGATTAGCTCATTGTTTGAGGTATGTTAGATGTTTATGTAGTCCAGGAAGGATCACTGGTCATTTATCCCCATTCTTCGGAATTGCTTCCCCCTTTGATTGCATTTTACCCATCTTCTTTCTTGCTTTCATCTCACTTGTTGTTTACACTTAGTATATGCCAATGCATGTTAGTACCTATTTCATGTTTTACTTATTGGCATGTTCTGTTCACCTAGGACCTTTTAGATTAAAACTTATTTTTAATTTAGCTTAAATTAGTAGTTTCAATTGCATTTAGAGTGCTTAGCATCACACCCATTTGGATTGACACCTATCTATACTACAATGACATTATAATATCGATAGGAGATGTCTCTGAATTTTAGCAGTTTTTAGAAGTCATTTACTCTTATTTTAGAATCATTTAGATGTGAATATGTTGCATTTATAGAACTTTTCCAGTAAATTTGCNAGCATGTGCATACATATGCATTTTGGAGATTTTTCAGGAATTTTCAGGAGTTTCCGGAACATTAAGGCAAACTTGGAAAAGCTAAGGAAAATGCAAGGAGAATTCTGATCGAGCCGTGAGAAATTGCCATCGAGCCAACTTCACTATTTGATCGAGCCGCATACAAGTTCATATCGAGCCGAATCATTTTCTCCTCGAGCCA
>OVBE01015101.1:0-11682 GCA_900406425.1 Iberis pinnata | reverse complement strand
TATTAAAAAGGGGTGGTTTGCTAAAAGGTCCTAAGTGCAATGAACATAAAATGCATATACATAAAGAAGTATAAAAGTCTAAAGTGTAAAAGATGTAAGCAATGTAAAGCAGTTCCTGAGGATAAAGGGTAATTGACTAAGGATCTATCATGAGCTACCTAAGTACCTAACATACCTCATACAATGAGCTAACCCCTAGACAGTAGCAACATATGCAATCAATTCCAATTCCTTGGCAATCAATCTCAAGCAAAGCAGTCACAGATTCCACTGCCGTCATAGACGGTGACTACCTAGCAAGCATGAACTACAACTACTATAGTCAATAAGCATCCCAAATATCTAATGCCTTAGAAGGGGAAAACGAATCTATGAAATCACCTANCGGTGTTGAAGGGCCTAACGTCGGGTTTTCAGTCCCTTCCGGGTAGAAATACAATCAGCATTACGAACAAGTGAAACAGAAGGGATCTAAGAACAAACAACTTAGGTACTAAGGTAAACCTAGAACATCAACCCTACTACCCCCATCCTCAGGAACTTAGTAAACTACTCACTACTCATGGGAGTAGAAGCAGAGAAAACAGAAAGCATAACCTTAAAGCTAAACATGTAGATCTAGGAAAAACAGATGAAGAACAGCAAGAACACAAACCCATAAATGAAGAACAACAATAAAACAGTAAAGCAGAAATGAAGAACAACTTAAAACAGAAGATTAAAGCTTAAAAAAAAAATAGAGATGCATAAACTAAACAACAACCTAAAGCTAAGCAAGAAAGCAAAATAAAAACAGAAGATTAACTTAAAACTTGAAAGAAATCTGGTTTTTACACCAAGAACATGAAGAACAACAAAGGAAAATAAAACCTAAGACTAAAACCTAAAAAGGAAAGAAAAACTAAGCTTGTTGCAAATGGAGGCGAATTAGGGCTTTTATAGTGTTCAGAGAAAAAACCTAATTCGCACTAAAGACAAAAAAACTAATCATTGTCTTGGATCTTGGGCCTTGGTTCAGGTGGTATCCGGATTTGAGTTGGTCGGGTCGGAGCGTGTTTGACTTCGAGTTGGTAAGTGTGTGATCGATCTGAGCTGAAGACGCTTAAACGAGATCGATCCAACTGAGACGCGTCTGAGAGTGGGATCGATCCATGCATTGAGTACCTGAGATCGATCCAGATAAAGGGTGGGATCGATCCTGCCTTGCTTCCTTCTTAGTCTTGCTTCAATTCTATACACTTCCTTAGCTTCGTCTAAGACTTCAAAAATTTCCTTGAATGAGAGAGCGGGAGAGATCGATCCAAGTAAAGGTAGAGATCAATCCATGCTGAGATGGGATCAATCTGAGATCGATCTGAAGTGACTACGGGGTCGATCTGAAGTGTTGCAGGATCGATCTAGAAGCTTGGTGTTGGGATCGATCTGGACTTGATGCAGAAGTGCCTGAGATCAATCCAAGCATGTGCTGAGATCGATCCTGCTTTGGTACTAAGGTAGATTCAGTCCATTCCATGCTAAGTGCTGCTCAATTCAATATTAAGTGCTGCTTTTCTGAAATCTCAAAAATCCTTCCTAAAAACTCACGAAAGTTCTGAAAAATCTCCAAAATACGTGCATATGCAAATTCTAATGCAAAAGTCCTATAAATCATAAACTTACTAAAATAAACTATAAATGTGATGTATGCACACTTTTAGACCTCAGAATTGATGCTAATTGATATGTAAAATCCATGAAAATTCAGAGTCATCATATTGATATTGGGGGTTCTCAACATTGGTATTTCTCCAAGACAAATTAGGACGAGTCTTGTTAAAACCTGGATTATAGCCTTGATTGTATATCCTTTGACCTTGAGCATTGATGTAACTCACTTCCTTCTCAACTTCACCAGTGTTCAATTCTTGAATCGCAAAACAATTAACTTCAGAATCATCTATTGCATTAACCTGTTTGTGAGTTTGACTTTTTAAGTTGGTTGATTAGTCCTTTCATCTCTGAGAATTCTCCTTTCAGCTCTGAGATCTCTGATTTAGCAGCTACTACCGGAACCTTTGTTCGGCGATCAAATTCTGGGCAATGATTGCTATTACTGGCTGCTGGATTCTCTATCAACCGATATGCATCAGGAACGGGTTTCTACATGAAATCTCCATCGCTTGATGTATCTAAGAACAACTGATACTTCTGTTCAATTCCTCTGTAAACGGTATTGAGGAGATTTACATATGAGAAACCATGATGTGGACAATCACGAAGTAGCTCTTTGAATCGTTCCCAAGATTCATAGAATGATTCTATAGGAGTTTGAGCAAAATCAGAGATCTTGTTCCTTAAGGCGTTAGTCCTAGTAGTAGTGAAGAACTGATTGATAAACCTGGATTTGCAGTCATCCCAGGTTAATATAGATCCTGCAGGTAGAGACTTCAACCAGCGAAGTGCTTTGTTAGCTAAGGAATGACTGAACAAACTGCAGTGCTTATAATCGTCGGTTACTCCATTGAGTTTGATAATGCTGTAAATGTCCTCAAAGACGTCAATATGATTCATTGAGTGCTCGTGAGGTAAACCACTGAATTGGTTCTTATGAATCATTTGAACAAGCGAAATATGGAATTGGTATTCCCTTCGTTGAGGTTGAGGGGGCTGGATTGAATTCCTATTAGCATAGTGAGCCTGAGGATTGTTGTACGAAACAAATAGAGGATGGTTCTGAGCATTGAGCTGAGAATTGAGCCGATTGACTCTCTCCGGATCTCCATACAAGATAAATTTCCTTGCATCTACGTTCTGAGCATTTGGATTTCTCGGAGGAGCTTGGTTGTTGTTTTCTCCTTGTTGGCCTTGTGGCACTAGATTGCCGTTACCACCACCTAGCACTTAGTTAATCAGCTGAATGAGTCCAATAGTAGGTGGATCGACTTGACCTTCTGGTTCCACCGGAATGATTTGATTAACGTTATCAGCCATTGAGTTGGATGAGCTAGCGTCTTTCTTTGCTTTCCGGTTTGAGCGTTCTATCCTTGCAAGTTCCGAGTTACTGGGGTTTAGCAATTCAGAAGATTTTTCAGACCTTCTAATCATACACCTGTAAGACAAAGAAAAACAAAGAAGAACGAGATGAGTACTGAAAATAAAAACTTTAGACGAGATTCTAATAAAAAAACTAGAAAGGCACAATTGGTCCCCGGCAACGGCGCCAAAATTCTGATAGGTTAAGAATTTAATCCTAAAACTAATACTGCAGAGAATAGATCAATGTAGTAAAGTATATGGTCGAATCCCACAGAGACCAGAAAATGCACGTCCAGTTCTAATTTCAAATCTAGCTAAAGAGAGAATAATAGATTGGTTGTAAATCAAAACAGAAAAATGAAAACGGTTTAAACTTATAATATAAAAACGCTAGGTATTAGAGAAATCTGTAGGTATTCTGGTTTAAAGTCAAGTTAACATGCATGATTGCGACTGAAAATAGTTCTCAACATGAAAAACGAATAAAGAATAATCTCCTCTCGGAGTATTAAACCCTATGCTCGAATTGCCAGATACAAACTCTCGCCATCTTTAAAACAATTCGATCATGCATTGCAATCAAATTCAATTGTTCATAAGCATTTAAAACAATACTCCCGCAAGTAAAAACACTTACTCATCTAAATTATGTCAGGTTTCTAAATCAAATCTCTTTGTACTTATCAACCTATAATCATGAACTAGGTGATCAAGTTAATTCATGCACTGAGAACAAATTTAGACTAAGAACCTAACAAATTCAATCCTACAAAGTTAAACCTAACATTCAAACCTGGTTCCCCAAGGAAACTCTGAAACCTAACTATGGAACTACTCATACATTGCAAAGCATAAACAATACAAAATCAGAGAAGAACACATAATCAAAATAGAATAGATATATAATAATAGGGTTCAGAAATCTTTTCCACAAAGGTTCAGGTTTCGTCTCCCAGTAAAACTCTCAGAAAAATAAAATAAAGCTTAAGTTCTAAAGGCCTAAAACATAATGTATTTATAGGCTAAAAAAGTAAAATAACTGAAATAGGAAAATTGGAGTAAACTTGAGGACTTGATTGCAATTTGGAAAACTTCTTCTTCTTCTCGGGACATCTGCCTGATCGAGCAAGTGTTTGCCTGATCGGGCACCTCACATTTTTGCTCGACTCTTCTCTTTTTGCTCGATCAATCTCTTTCTTCGGATTTTTCCAGGAACATTTGCCCGATCGGAAATATAACCTGCCCGATCGATCACTTTTGTCTGCAACTCCTAATTCTTCTTAAACTTCCTGAAATATCCTGAAATGCATTGTTTTTGCTCCGATTCGACTCGAACACCTAGAATATTGATATTCTACCAAATATGCAATGAAAACACTCGGAATATTTCAGAATAGCAAACATAAATGCCCACTATTATACATTAAAACCGAGTAATATTAGTACTTCTAACACGTATTCAATAACCATAAAATCATACATGTAATGCGTATTCACACATGTAGAAGTGACGGTATGGATTCCCATCTGTCTTTGATACATACAACACGAGCTTTTCCCCGCACCAACATCTTCTTGGAATGCCTTCATGTCTCCTCCTCACCCTAATACCATACGAACTCGACGCCGAGAACATGCTTCCACTGCTTCCATTCATCTCTAATACTCTCTACAACTCGACACTCAAGAACCCTAACAAACCCAGCCAAATCGATTCCCCTCCTTTTTAATATTGCGGGTTATGTTTTTGGATCGGGTAGATCGGTTAGGTTTTCTTGGTCGGGTAGATGGGTTAGGTTATTAGGTTAAGATTAATTAGATTTTGGGTTTGGAATTAGGATGGTTTAATGCAAACACAAATTCTTAATCGCGTTTCTAAGTTTTCTTATCACAAATTAGTTTAATTAATCACAGATGTGGAAAAATGATGGGATCAAATAGTTGAGGGGGTTGGATATAAATTCGGGTATTAGACTATAGNGGGGGGGGGGGTGTAGTGATGTAATCCAAGAACATTTACCACCCTAATACTATATTTTATATTTTATTTTCTACTACATACTTTTTTTTCTAGTTTAGGCCTAGTGGCTGATCTGAGAAAATTGGAGAAATTTTGTGGTTCACTTATTAATTTTATATATACATTACAAAGCTAGAGTTTTACCCGGTCTACAGCCGGGTCAATGCAAAAGATCATAATAAACAAAATATTGTAGAGAAAAAAGTCAAAAATTTTTTTATAACTTTAACATTAATTTAGATTTTTTCTAGTTACAAAATAATTTAACTAAATATAATTATAAAAATATGTTGAAAATTTGCAACTTAATCTTGCAAGAAACTAATAATAAATAACAATAATTGTAATAATTTATCTTCTACCTTTTTCTTATGTTTTTTGTGAAAAACTTTTTCTTCTTATGTATCATTTAGATTTTCTGAAAAAGTATTGGAATTCCTCTTTAACGAATTCTTTAGTATGTATTTTCAAGTAGTTAGTTAGTATTTTCTTGAATTTGTTTTTATCTTATTTACTTAGAGACACTCTCACATAATTTTCATAAATATTTACTATGACATGATTTATAGAGAATAATACAACTAAATTTTTGAAGCAAGATAAATAAATTACAATACTTATTTATGCATTTTGAACATTGAATAGAAGTTCTGCTTTAAATATCTTCCATTGGGTTGGTTTGAAATATCTTCTCAAATAATAAAAATAAATAAATAAATCTATAACTAACAAATAAGTTTATGATGTGTAATATAAAACTTACAAAGTTGTGAGGTATATATACTTCATTTTATGATTGTTGTATGTTAGTTATGTTGAGTTTTAATTTAGTATGTCTTTTATTTATATTTTAATATCAATTTATTGGTAAATTGGTTTATAATTTATAGACATTTTTTAATTAAAAACTCTAATACATCTAAAAAACATTACTCATAAAATTAATATGATTGTTTTTTCTTTGGTGAGTATAGTTTATTTTTTATTTAGTTATGTGATATTGTAGAAGGGAAGACATGATTTTCATATATCTTTTAAAATTACTATTTCTATAGATATGTAATGTGTAGTTAATATATTAGTATGTTACTTAGCAATTAATTCACTAAATTATTTAATTTTTGAATTTAAATCTATGTATGTGAACAAGGATTAAGTGGTCTAGTGGTTGTGTCACCGATGTTGCCTTGTTACCAGACCAGTGTTCAAACTTGGCTACTCGCATATCGAGTGTATTTTCTCCTGTTTATGGAGTTTGGGTTATTGGACCGGCCAGTTATGGCCCAAATATTAATGCGACCAAAAAAAAAAATCCATGTATGTGATGAGGTGGTTTAAAGATGAGTGAGAAAAATCTATCTTTATAATATATATATATATATATATATATATATATAGATATTGTACCATAATATATAAAAAAGTAGAAATAACAAGTTTGTATATTAAAAAACTTAATTTACTAATTTTCACAATTAAAATATAAACCAAACATGTGGTTAGACCATTCATATATAATACTATTTAAACTTAAAAATATTATTCAACACTAACACTTATAATCAATTAAAAAAGTAAATAAGAATTAAAAAGGTGAAAACTTAATATAGATGACAAAAAAATTACAGAGTATTATAAATTTGTAGTAATAAAATTAATTAAATAAAGCTATTTGGAAAATTGTATGAATAAGCAATTGAGGCAAAATTAGAATCGAATCCAACTAAAATACATGAATAAGGAACTAACTAAATTATTGTGTCAAAAACTTTGCATCATTACATAGCATATAAAAAAATTTATATAAATTTAACAGGGGCACTTGCCCCGTCGCTCCTATAGTCCACCAAATTTAGCATTTTTTTTAAAAAAAGAATTGCTTTGGGTTGCTTGATGCATGAACGATATGAGCATCTTGGAAGTTTTACCTAGACAAGATGACACTTGGTTAAGGAAATCAATTATATCGTTACGGCATCTTGCAAAATTTATGTGGCGCGTGATAAGCAATAGAAAAGACTCCTTTTATTTTATTTTAATAGATGGAATAAGTTAGGCCCCTTGAAATCCTCTAATATGCACTCAACGTATTTTTCTTGGTTAGGAGCATTATCCATAGGTTCAAGCAGGAACTCGTGTATTCAGTGTATAATGCATAAGATAATTCCACTATCGGCCAACAAGGCAAATACATTTGGTAAAGGTTTGAGGATTTTGAATCCAAGAAGCAATTCTCAACGAACACCTTTCAAGTGTGAGATTTTCTAGTATCATGAATGATCCTCTTGAATCTTATTCAAACATTATAAATCTATAGATATGAAGAAAATAAGAACATTCTACAATGAAAGCACAAAACTCACTCACCAATCATGTAATCCTAAGATATCCCATAACTTAATCCCGAAATCTACTCATACATGTTCAAATAAGAAACATATGATGAATTCATGTCGAGAAACATGATTAATTGCACCAACTTATATTTTCAAGAGAGAGATAAGAGATTTGGAAAAGAATATCAAATTCTCTCATAAAAAGACAAGAGAAACACTGTAAAAAGTGTTTGCAAGTGAAAACGACTGAGGTAATGATATTATGTCTAATTAAATAAAGTTTTCATATTTATACATGTAGGCAATAAATTTTGAAAATCAGCGGTTGGGGATAGCCGATCAAAACTGCCAATAGCTCATGAAAAAATTATTAGTCTATACTGGTGGTTTTGAATGCTAGTGTAATTCTCCAATAGCTCCTACAAAGTCTTCTTCTTCAAACCGGCGGTTAAGATCGTTGGTGTACTTCTCCGTTTGCTTATGATCCTCTTTTTCTTATCTTTTTGATCAAATCTAAGCTCTCATCGACATCCTTGATTTCCATAAGTCCAAATCCAAGCTTTAAGCACATAAAAAATTACTCAAAACATTCAAAAATTTCACAAGTGCAAATTCGAGACTCTAAAATATCAGAAGCGTGAAACTGAGACCTAAATGGTTAAAAGATTACAAAAGATATAGAATATGAATAAATATTACCTATATTACTTGGCTATAACGTTGAAATATGAGTCGATTAACTCTCTCATACTTTCTTTTTGCTTGTTCTCAAGCAAACAACTATTAATCCGAAGAAGAGGTTTTGAAGGTGGAGGTCTCAAAGCTCAAATTATGTGTCAAAAGCTGACTTGAGCTTATTAAAATGATAATCCATTGGGAACAATAAGTTGAACACTACTCTTACCATATATGATTCACGTCATCTCCATCCAAAGCTGGACTTAAGACCTCACCATCCACAAGGTCTTATATCCACTATCTCTCTACATTCATTAATAGCATATGAAATCTCGAATATGGTGAATTCATCAAGGCTCACTTGGCTAGGGTAAAAGGATTAAAATATGGCTATGTAATGTCGTTATATTTGGTTGCTTTTTTTTCTCAATCTTTTGTGGTTACTCTCAAAAATGTGTAATGCTCGTCATCGATTAAAAGAAAGAAAGAAAAGAAAGAATATATGCATACAAGTTTTTCCTTTCATTTCTATCCAATAAGAATGGTCTTAGTCTAAATCTAACCCTAAAAGATACCTAAAACTACAATAATGAGCTCAAACCTCACTTCTTAAATCTATAAACCACTTTCCCTTCCTCAACTTTCAATAATCTTTAGGTAGACAACATAAATGTAAACACTTAAACTATAGCTAGAAGTAACATAACCTAAGACTTTTTTTCTTCCCCGAAACCCTCTTTTTTGTTTATCCTTATACTAGAGATATCATCCTAAAAATGAGAATGAAAACTTGGACTAACGAGAGTGGTAAAATATGGTAAAAAGATAGTCCAATGGTTTCAGCGAACAATGCATATCAAAGCCACATAAGAGATTAATTTAAAATCAATATTAAGTCAAACCCAAAAATAGAAAGCAACAAATTCAGCGAGTATCGAATTTAGTATAATTTACAAAAAGAACGATCTAACATGAATAACTTCTAATTTTTTGAATATCGTACGTGCTCGTAACATGCATTTTGGCTAACTCTGTTTCATCCATGTCAATATCATCA
This sequence comes from Iberis pinnata, assembly GCA_900406425.1. Lineage (NCBI taxonomy): Eukaryota > Viridiplantae > Streptophyta > Magnoliopsida > Brassicales > Brassicaceae > Iberis > Iberis pinnata. The sequence continues at coordinate 2,576 of OVBE01015101.1, read as the reverse complement.
TTGACCCCCTATAAAATCTTTAAATTCTTATGACTCTATTAGGACTTCTAAACTACAATGTATGAACTACATGTTTTTTATGAGTTTATTTGTTTGAGACTTCTAAACTACAATGCATACCGTTAACTAGTATATTGTAGGACACTCATGAATTAAGAATACAATATCAAAAATAAAACATGATTAGCATCGGTCCCTCCCCCTGATAAACAAGAATTTTTGGATTCTTATCTAGCAAGTATTCTAAGACTACTCTTATGTCATTGTAGTACTTAGAAGTCAATCCAAATCGATAGTAATCAACACATTAGGACTTATGAGAATTTAACGTAGTCTAAGAAAATAAGAGGTTTTGGTTTGTAGCTAAGATTCTAAATAAGCATCAAATATTAAAGTCAACAAAAAGTCCAAGATATAAAAGTGAACAAAGATTAAGCAAAGTCAACTAAAACTAAGGTTTAAACATAGATGTAAAGCTAAACAAAGATTTAAAGCTAAACAAATAGGTTTAGGTTATCGACTTAGATTATCAAGTGAAGTCCTATGATGCTTAATACAATCATTTAATGCTAATCTTTGATCTAATTTTTCAAATAAAGACTAATTCAATCCCGTCGTAATAATCCATTTCTTAATCATGCAACTTAAACAATCCCTTGAAAAGTCACACTCATAGAAAGTATCAAGGTCTAATCCATACAACCACTAAACTAATTAACACAAACCCTTGTTTAGACCTCAATTAGCATTCGATCAATTCATTCAAGCATTTTCACCAACACCTTCCGGACATGAATTTGCATATGATCTAGAAATGAGTGATCAAGTAAAATCTAGCATTAAGATCATTAAATGAACGAAGATTTAAGTAAGCTAAGCCCTAATTCATAAAGATCACATTCCAACAGTTAATCACCATAATCTACCTAACACATTTACTTATAAGGAAACTACTCACTAATCATGATGCAAACACAAAATCCTATGATAACAATATGTTTACCCATGATCATAAACAAGATTCAACAAAGAAATAAACAAAGATCAACAATGATTAAGAAGAAACTAAGATTAAACTCAAATCTCAAAGTTGCACAAAAGTAGAAACAAAAAAACAAAAGAGGTAAAAAGGTGTGGCTACAATTAGGTTTAAAACCTATATATAATGATCTAAAAGTGGCATTGGGTTAACCCAAAACACATGAGTTAACCCAATTGAAAATGAGTAAAAACTTGAGAAAATGTTTATTTTATGGATTCTTTGACCATGTAACAGTTTAGTGTAGCGGTTTGTGTAAACTGATATACTTGAAAAATTATTCCAAGAAGCCATAGCGGTCATGTGTAGCGGTTCGGGCAAACTGTTACACTCTTATGTGGCTTCTGTTCTAAATACTGCTAGACACACATTCAGTTCGGGGTCCATAACTCTCTTACCTTTGAAGCTATGATGGCTTACAATATCTCTTTGGAAATATGACTCAAAGGGCTAGAACTTTTATGAAAGAGTCTTCTCCTAAATCGCAATGGAAGTTGGTGTAAAAGATGAATCTTTAGGGTGGACAATTTGGAGATTCGAATCTAGCGGATCACAACTTTGTCGGCTCATATCTTACAGTTCTCTAGGGATTTTAAGGTGATTATTGCTTATTGGAAAGATTGAATGCATGTATACAATATTCTTAAAGATTCCATGATGAATTTCCCAATGTAAAATCTCCAAATCGCTTGATCTTTAAGGTTTGTTGTTTTGATCCCTATTAAGTTTCCTTTTTGGCTCTCTTGCATCCAATTGTTCTCTCTTTTGATTTCATTCACCTTCAACACCTGAAACTTGAAATGATATGCAAATACAACATATATATGTCTAAATGCAAGTGAATTTACCTAACATGAATATGAAACAAAACAAGAGTTAAAATCTATCAAAAACACACTATACCACCCCCAACTTAAAATTCACTGTGTCGATAAAATAACCCACAAAAGAATGATCAAAAGAAAACCATGATATAATAAATAAATAAGTAAAAAGAAACAAAAAACAAAAAAAAACCGAAAATACATATACAATATGTTTTTTTTTGCTGGCGGTTTGTACCAGCGGTTTGGACTACATGTTTAGGACGCAAGTTTTATTTTTGAATCATTGTTTTTATTTTTAAGAAAATAAAACATACTTAATAAAAAATAAAATATAAATAAATTCTAAGAATAAAGAAATTAAATTTGAAAATGAAAAATAACATAAAAACATAAAATAAAATGTAAAATAACATAAAAGATATCGTATTTTAGACGCTGCCACATTGACAAGTATTGTACAACATCCAATTTATGAGCGTCGACTGCAAACCGCACGAATAATCTTCGATCTTGTGCTCAAATGGTGCCTAATCTTGTTGGAGTTGTTGCGGGTGATAGTAGGANAGGGCTATCAATCAACCCATCGTTGTAGTATGAGTTTTTATGTCAATCCATAATGGGAGCGTACTAAGCAATGAGGATGTACTGGATGATTTAAAGTCAAGCTGATGTAAAAAGGGGTTTTGGATGCTAAAAGGTCCTAAGTGCAA
>OVBE01015100.1:0-11683 GCA_900406425.1 Iberis pinnata | reverse complement strand
GTTGTTTATGTTAAAACATATTGTTGAGTGATTTACTATTCTCTATACACTAACAGTCTAGGTAGATATTATCGTTCGTAGACGCTTATTTTTATATAAGAAAGACAAACTTATAAAAAAACTAGTTTTAAAACCAAGATCATCGATCAAGGTTGTTGCTATATTGCCTTGCTTCTTCTAGAAGAAGAACTTGTTAAGGTGTACGACATTCTATTCATTGATAATTTCTATCATTTCCTCGAGGTTGTTCATAGGTCATGTCGTTCTTTGAAGAGGGTTGGTGACGTAAGGTCCTTGAGTCTTATCTCGGCGATCGACGTTGTTGATTTACAGCGTCCTCAATTCCCACTTGATATGGTCCCATCCCTTGTTCAATATGTCTTTCATTGTTTTGCATCGATACTAAGTTTGTTCCTTGTAAATATCTCCATCAGCCAGTAGTCCGCATTTGAAAGCTAATATTGTTGTTGACGTGTTGCAGCAACAAATAGATACATTCTTTGTTGAAGAGGCCAACAAAAGCTTGTAGGGTCTCACCCTTTTCTGGACTACTTTATACAAGTTGTCTATTGTCTACTTTAGGTTTTTTGCTGCTGGCGAATTGCTCGATAAACGAATTGGTGAGAGCCGCAAAAGAGTTGATCAATTCGTTGGGTTAGTTAATAAGTCATTGTAGCGCTAGACCGTTGAGTGTTGATCTAAACCCCTTGCACATAGTAGCTTCGAGTAGTTCCTTTGGTATATCTGTGGCAAGCATCTGGGGTTTATATTGAGCAACGTGGTTGTCGGGATCGACCATCCTTTGTAAGCTTTTATGCTTGGGAAGTTGTATTTCCCAAGAATCTATGTGAGAGCTATCTCATCAGAGAAAGGTGTGTAGACCAAAAGAGACACCTCTGACAGCCTTCCAATCATGTTTTCCATCTTGATAAAACCTTTTTCAAGGAAGGTCTCAAGATAAGGAGTTTTTTTCTCAAACACGAGGGTTACGACTTGGTTGTCGACCCTGCATGTAGTGGTTGGTGATTGCAATAGAGTTGTGCTGTTTTGTAGCGAATGATTGTTATCCCTTATTTAATATTCTTCAGTCCTATCCCTTTATTCGTATGAAGAAGATTTTTATATATAGTAGTAGAATAACCATTAAAAACCTCATGTGTTTGGGAAGATTCTTTTTTCTAAATGTCGATTAAAGGAAATAGGTCATTTCATCTAGTTTGAAGATGAAGTTTGAGCCAATATGTAGTTGGTTTAAGGAAAAAGGATATTTATCATTTCTTTAGATATTTTTGTTTTTTCTTTGTTAGTGAGTGGAACCTGAAATATGCAGCCTTTGGATTAAGAGTTCTGTTCAAGAGGTTGCTCGGACAACCTTTGGAGCTAAAGGTACATAATCTGAGGTGGATAACAGTTCAAATTTTTTTTTTCAAATGTCTTATGGTTTTAATTTATTTATTGTTTATATATTTCTATATATTATGACATGCAAGATTAATACAATAACTAAGTAAAAATCATGGGGAATATTTTTTGTTGAAATTTTTAAGTTAATTCCAAAATAACTCAAACTTTTATATTTGATCCTAAAACCCATCTATCTATCTATACGATTAATTGGAAAGAATTATGGAAGAAGTAACCTTATTATTGTAAATAATTACTTAAAATACCATTATTTTTTAACTAAATTTGTCATTTATATGACATAATGAATTTATTGATTGCACTTATAATAAATATGAGATCATATAATAGATGACGAATTACCTAAATCTTACTTTAAACCTTATAGATATAAAATAGAAAAATAGTAAAAGTTGATACAATATATGATTATATATTGTTAAACTTCCCTAACATATTGATACTCAAATATAAAACATTTTTTTTACAAAATGATATAAGCAAACTACAAAAATAACTTATTAGTAGTATGAGATCATATATTTAGAAAAATCAGAACATTTAATAATATCTAGGATTTGAGTATGTATTATGTTTTAACAATATTATTTAGAATTGGGAGTGATTATGCAAACAGTATTAATAAAGGAACAAAAAGATTCATCATATATGATCCATCAACTATTGCACTACTTTTAGGTGTATTATGACTCATGAAATATAATTTAAAAAATGTATCGAATCAATAAATTCAATAGTCATGAAAAATAAAGAGTGCATACAAAACAATAATAGTAATATACAGATTTCAACAATTGATTTTTTTTTAAACAAAAAATATTTAAATATTTTAAAAGACTTTAGTAACCAACAATATTTAATGAAGACAAATTGATATTAAAGTGTAACAAATCATTTTAGTTTATATATTTTTCTCTCATATTCATTTTACTATTTTATTTTTAAATAATAAACTCTTCTGTATAAGTATAAGATAATATAGTATTGTTTAAAAATAAAAACATAAATATCTATGAAAATATAGTATGTTAAGTCTCATATTTTCAACAAGTATACTATAAAACACCAAAAAATATAAACCATAAAAACATGAACCTATATAGTTTTTTTTGCGGTTAAATCCAAAAAATTTAGTTAAGCATGATTTAAAAAAGTATTTAGCTATTATAATTTTATGTTTATGATCATTTTTTTTATGACCAGGGAGTTCTGGACCGAAACCCGTACATCTTCCTCGGGCGAGATCCAAACCATGTTATATAATTTTTCTTTGGAGAGCAGATCTCTCCACCGTGAATTGAACCAATGAGCACAACATCACCAACGACTGCGCTTAAACTAACCAGACCAACTCATCGTTAGATGTTAAAAAATTAATGTAAGACAAGTTAAATAGGCTTGCAATAATATATATATATATATATATATATAACAAAAAATAATATATATATATATTTTCATCACAAAAAATAATATATATATATATATATAATTTAACACCAAACATAATAGAATTTAATTATTGTATATATCAATTATATGGAAATTGTTAAGAAAATATGAAGCAATTTGTTAAGATAATATTTTTTTGCAAGTTGGAGTAAGAAGGTTTTTTTTAAGTATGACTAAAATTACATTTTTATTAAATTAAATGGCACCATTGATATTAAATACTATGTAATTTAGAATCTAGATATGTACATAAAAATTTATGTTAATTATATGAATAACGTAGGATATAGATACTTGTCTCATGCATGAAAACTATTGATTATAAACTTATTTACATATATATTAACATATATACATCCAATTACTTTTGTTAATCAAAACTCACATCATAAACACTTTTACAATTATAACAATTATATCTTTACTAAATATAATCTTATAATATATAATGTCTTAATAATTTTATAACTATGTATTTATTATTAGATTTTATAACTTTTTAAAAATCATAATTTCGCACATTTTGCCGGTAAAATCCTAGTTAACTGTTAAAGAATACTATAAAATTTTCAACTTTTACATGTTTTCATTAAAATCACATAATTATGTTGATTAAGACATTTTAACCTTACAAATATATAATAATGAATCCTATGCATTTGCATTATTTAAATTAAGTTATTTTTTGTAATTATTACTACAATATATTTTAAAATATACAAAACACATTTATTTAGCTAAAATGATTATTAATATATTTTTAAAAATATTAAAACTTTTATAATTTTTTTATAGTGAATGTGTTAGGTAAAGTGGCAGTTGGACCATCAGTCACATTATGTGATAACTGAAACACCATTATTTAACATACCAAGGCCGTTAATACTAAAAACTGGTTTTTGTCGCCTTTATTAATTTAACTAGAAACATTACAACATTAGAAACCGAAACTTTGCCCAAAACCCCGGGAAACAAAGCCAACATTAAACCTGACATGCACACACTCCTCCGAAAGTTATGAAAAAACTAACCAAAATGCGTTCAACAAATTCTCGAAACGACTCATATAACTATCACAAACTCAATCCAAATAGAATACATTCTCCGGGTGAAGCCGACGAGAGCACGTCAAACACTTCAGCTGAAGGAGTTGGCTTACACGGATGCATGTCACGAATGTCCGACGAACCAGGAAAACAAGTGGGATCACTAACACCGAGCATCCTGAAAATGCTTGCCCCGGAGAGGAATAGAAACTAGCACTATCTTGAAGATGGAAACAGAGGCAAAGAAGGAGCTGACGAGATAGCCACATAGGCGACAAGAACTGAAGAAAGCCCAGACACGAAAAACAAAGAAAAGCAACGAAAGGGACCCTAAAGACCGAATCAGACAAGAAACCAACCCAACGAACTACGCCTAACAAAAAAAAACACTTACCCGGACTGAAGACTACACCACCAAAACAGAAAAACTACCAAGAAAACAAATCAGGTCTCAGACGCAAAGCCTCAGACACAACCCAGATTAACCCATAAAATGCACAAAACAAACTAAACAAACCACACTGAAAAGGTAACAAAACGAAGCAACAACACTCAAACTGACGGAGACTCAACAAAAACAAAGTAACAGAATATTAGCACAAGAGGCTGCACCTAAGCAAAAAAAAACCACAACCAATAATCGCACTTCTAAAGAGAACACGAACCACCACACTCAACCTAAGACCGAAAGCTAAAACTCGATCTTCTGACGCGAGACCAGCCAACCAAGACCTAGACGGTACCGAACAGCACAAAACTAGAAAATGAACCGGAAGGGAGAAGCACCGGTGAATGGAGAAAACGACTTAGCCAGTGAATCCCACAAAAGCATAGAAGCCCTTCCAACGACCAAACAGAGAAAGGGCGAGAAAGCAGAGAACTCGACACCATGAGCTTAAGCCTGTCACCCACTGAAACGGCGGAGAGAAGGAGCGCCGCTCAACCCTCTTGAACAGAACCCAACGTCGGAGCAGAGAAGCAACCCAATCACCTTCAGAAGCGGAAAAAGCCAATAAGGGAGTAAAACCTACAAGAGAAGACAAAATGGTACGGTCCCGACGCTATGAGAGCCGCCGGCAACCGGACTAGAGGTAGAGACCAAGAAAAAGTTCTTGGTGGCAGTGAAGAGTTAGAGAGAAAATTAGGTCAAGAGAAGACAATTTGTGTATTGTTTAAAACTGGTTTTTTTGTTTTAACTATTCGTAAAATGTTATTTATAAAATAATCTATTTGTAAAACGTTGAGATACAAGAAGTGCCTCTAGTTCAAGTGGTAAAAGTCCACTAGGCCTTTTCACCAAATTTGCGTTTATTCTCCACGTGTATGCGGTTTAAAGGGCTAATTGGACATCCCGTTGTCTCAGTAGACGAGAAAAAAAGTAAAATGTTGAGAAACATTTAACTAAATAGATAAAATTACATACACTGATATACATTAAAAAAAATTGTGTATAAATTGGGCACCTATGCTTTCCATTTTTATGACAATTCATCTCTTCAACTCATGCGCAAGGTCGATTCTTCTTTATGTAAAAACTTTCCAAGTTCTTTCTTGTTCCGGCAAAATTTGTGAGGTAACTAAGCAGGTTCGCTCATTCTATTCCTTTCTCTGATTGTATGATCCAGATCTGGAAACAAAACCAATACACTTGAATCAGATGGGTTTTGACTAAAGAGTCAAACTTTAATTATTTATTTTTTGTCGGCACACTTTTTTTTTTTTATAACCACTCGTCATCTCATTTGGATATTTGTTATCATTTCATTGACACAACAGAAAAAAAGAGTCAAGACTGTGTGCCGGGATGAGGATTTCAAAACCATTTCGTGCATTTTCTTGGATTTGGGTTCTAGTCTTGTATTTTAGTTTCTACACATCACCAACTTCCTCAACCTTTCTACAAGATGAATTTATAAAATGTCTCCACATTAACACAAACGTCGACTTTCCAATCGAGAAAACGTTTTTTGCCCCGGAAAGAAACGCCTCAAGCTTTATCAGTGTTTTTGAATCGACGGCTCAAAATAAGATATATTTGACAAAGTTAATGCCTAAGCCGAGTTTTATATTTAAACCGGTCCATGAATCTCATGTTCAAGCTTCCATCATCTGTTCCAGAAAACTCAACATTCATGTCCGTGTTAGAAGCGGTGGTCACGATTTTGAGGGCACCTCTTTTGTATCGCGAATCGAAAAACATTTTATTCTGATAGATATGTCAAACATGAGAAAAATCAATGTCAATATTGAAGACAATAGTGCTTGGGTTCAAGCTGGTGCTACGCTTGGTGAGCTTTACTACAGGTAATATACATTATTTTCCTTTCATAAACCTATCGAGTGAGGTTAACTGGGGATAATAATATATTTTTATGCATCTGAAAAAATATTAATGGTTGTAATTTTGGTAATTATAGAATTGCGGAGAAAAGCAAGGTTCATGGATTTCCTGCGGGTTTGTTCTCAGGCGTAGGCATCGGTGGACATATAACAGGTGGTGGATACGGTTGCTTGATGCGGAAGTACGGTCTTGCTGCAGATAATGTTGTAGATGCAAAAATCATTGATGCTAATGGTAAATTGCTAGACAGAACTTCCATGGGTGAGGATCTGTTTTGGGCGATCAGAGGAGGCAGTGGAGGGAACTTTGGGGTAATTTTATCATGGAAGATCAAGCTTGTTCCTGTTCCTGAAACCCTGATCGTCTTTACAGTCACCAAAACACTAGAGCAGGATTCAAAATTCAAGATTCTTTCAAAGTGGCAACGAATTGTTAACAAACTTCCTGAAGAGCTCTTCATACGGAACATAATTGCAAACAACGGAAACAAGACTGTGATAATGTCATACTTAGGTCAATTTCTGGGTGAGAAAGGCACATTGATGGATGTTATGCAAAAAGAGTTTCCAGAACTAGGGCTAACTGTGGAGGATTGCATAGAGATGAGCTGGATACAATCCATTCCTTACTTCTCTGGATACGCGACTACCCCTCCTCCTCCTATTGAAATTTTGCTTCAACCAACGTCTCTGGGTAAAGCTTACTTCAAAGTAAAATCCGATTTTGTTAAACAGCCACTACCTGCTTTAGCGCTCAAATTTATGTTCAAGAAAATGCTTGAACATGAGGCAGCGATGCTAATTTGGACTCCTTACGGTGGAATGATCGATAAAATCCCTGAATCCAATATTCCATTTCCGCATAGAGAAGGGACAATCTTCCAGTTTGTATATTACAAGAGCTGGTCAGATAACAACAGGAGATCGCATAAATCATACATCAAATGGATTAGGGAGTTGTACAATTATATGACGCCTTACGTCTCAAGCAATCCAAGGCAAACATATGTCAACTACAGAGATCTTGACCTCGGAGAGAACACGAACAACTTAAAAGTTAACTACATCAACGCTAAAGTTTGGGGAGCTAAGTACTACAAAGACAATTTCAACAGGCTGGTGAAGATTAAATCAAAGGTTGATCCAGATAACTTCTTTAGGCATGAACAGAGCATTCCACCTCTACCCATTCAACACTAAGTTCATCATCGCGAGAATAATTTTATCAAACAAAAATTTATGTAATGGTGGTCAATTATAAACTATGTTATAAATAACATGCATGTTACTTTAAGGTTATAAATAGCATGAAAATAATTCAAGTGATATAGCCTATCAAAACTCTTAGATAACTATTCTAATAGGTTATGAATGATTAACACACAAGAAGGCTCTTTGGAAAATTTTATCAAACACCTATCGGGCAAGAAATTCCTTATCAATGGGGATGACGTTCTCTTTTTTTTCAACAATATAATATATTAGATTACGGGATGTCCACAACGGACACCGATCCCATGACGGGAAGATTACAATCGCTCAAGGGGAAGATGAAATCATCCGTAGATGAATATACAAGGATAGTTCCAAGACATGGAACGTTAAAATAAAAATGAAACGTCTACGCAGAGACGTGGCCCGTGCATTCTTATAAATCGGTTGATCACTGAATCAAGATAATAACATAGGAAATAGAACTCAGTGTAAGCGATCCCTAGGACCTAATAAACTTATATTGTTGACATTTTAGAAAAGAGTAACAAAACATACAAATATAAATTAGGCCCAGTATTCATATAAGGCCCAAACAATGGCCCAGCACGGCAAATGTTGGAGAGACGCTTCAGCATCGATCGAACACTCCACCGGTAGGGCATCGCCGGATCAAGACGGACCAGGACCATCGGACTAAACCAGAAACCGCATGAGAAGGGCCAAAAGTGGATGGAAAGTCGACATGCATAGACTTTGCATAGACTTCCCCTTCAAGTGTGAGCCACAACTAGGCCACCACACCATCAACAGATCGGGCGTATCATAGAGAAGATGGCCCCTTTGAAGAACTACCAGCAACATGCAGTCGATCATCACCACCGCTACATGCAGCTAGTCCCGAGACGAAAACATGAGCACTTGGCCCTTAATAAGTGAAAGATGATATATTAATTCTCGGGATCCATAGATCGTGCATATAGCTGCAAGGCAGAGGAGGAGGCGGCAGAAGATGTATGAGCAGAAAAGCATGAGGGAAATTCTAGAGGGAGATCCAAGCAAAGAAAGATAGAAAAGCAAAAGAAAAAAAAAGAGAAGGGGCTGCCGCCGAGTGCCGATAAAGAAACCGGTCTCCGGCGGCTGAGATGAACGAATAAGAAAGTGAACAGTCGGAAGATAAGAGAGAAGCAAGATAGATAGGCTTTTATTAGGTTCTTTGCGCATGAAAAGATTTGAGAGACAAAGAAGAAGGAGATGATGAGACAAACTAAAATTTGACTTTCTCAACTAATATTCAAGCTTTGATTACTCCCAAATGTGAAGAATCTAAAGCAATCTACATTATATACACAAATCCTATATAATAATCATCCAATTCTAAGTTAACTCAATATCTAATTTCTAAATCTAATCACACATGATTATATAACAATAAATTGAAGAATAAATAAAGAGAATATGATTGATTCCATAAAAGAATTATTACACTAGGAAAATTTACAAATTAATGCTAATTATATTAGAACTCTCCCTTATCGCTGGGAACAAAAAAAATCTCACGGCGTTTCTTATCGGCATATAACTTGTATTTGGTATTGTGCATCTCAAGAATAGAATAGGCCGCAGAATGCAACTTCTGAAGTTCAGAAACAAACTCCACTGCTTCTCCATGATGTTGTGTCGAATCTGGAAGAGTCGCCAAGTCTACAGGAGCTCGCAGGATCAACCCATACACAACTTTAAATGGAAAAAAACTAGGAGACCGATTAAGAGTGTGGTTGTGAGCGAATTCATCTTGACCAAGCTTAGAATCCCACGATTTAATGTTGTCACCTATTATAAATCTCAAAAGATAACCCAAGGATTTATTAGTTTCCTTAGTTTGTCCATCCGATTAAGGATGGTAAGCGGTGCTCATATTGAAGGTCGTGCCCAACAAATGCCACAAAGACCGTCAGAAATGGCTCATAAAACGAGTGCCTCTATCATATACTATCGAATTAGGAAGACCATGTGATGAAATTCCCCATAGGAAGGAACACACCCTGAACACAATCTAATACCAAACTTAATGGACAAAATGGAATGATGGAGATTTTATGCGGATTTATAGATGAATATGGTGTGAAATGGATCTGATTTGGAGATGAATGGAGGTAGATATGGATTGATAAGGACTCAAAAAGAACTATGAGTTGTTCTTGTGAGAACCAAAACACTTGGATATGACACACCAAGTGCTCCTCCTAGGATATAACACACCAAGGAAGAAGATGAGATGATTTGAGAAGAAATTCTCTTTTTCTTTAGAAATAAACAACTACCTTTTAAGGGTTCGACCAAAGGAGTTTAAATAGCCAAAACAAAATAACAAACATGGAAATAACTTAAGTAAAAGGGGCAGCTGGAATTAGAGTAGAATCTGAGTGCTTCTCTAGGTTTTGTTTTCTTGTTTCACTTGATTCTACACTTAGTGAATTCCAGCCTTGACCAAATGACTTAGTTCCCTTTAGATAGTGGTAAAGAGGTCTCAACTTTTGTCATTAAAACGTGATTTGGAAAACCCATTGGGATAAAATGAAATGCAAGAAAAAGAGTACAAGTTGAGTCTCTTCTAAGGTTCACATTGTCCATTTGAATTCTATGGATGGTTGTGTGATGTTTTCCAAGTTCTTCATGTAGTGACTCTTTCTTCAAGATCTCCATAGCTTGGATAACAGCTCCAACGAGCTTCTTTACTCTAGCTCTAGTCATTGTTCCTTTGAACTCTTCTTGAACATCTTCTTCCTTAGCTTCTGGATCATCTTCTAGTTCAGGTTCAAGCTATTTTGTATCCATGATTACATCATCCCCTCTCAGTTGGAAAGGATTCTCCCCTAAATCCATTTCATCTGCAACAAAAGGGACTAAATCAGAAACATTGAAACTAGAACTCACATTGTATTTACCTTGGAGATCCAATTGGTAGAAATTGTCATTAATCTTCTTGATGATCTTGAATGGTCCATCCACTCTTGGCAGCAACTTTGATCTCCTTTCATTTGGACATCGATCTTTCCTCAAATGAATCTAGACTTGATCTCCCTCTTTAAAACATTTCTTACATCCCTTGTTTGCTTGATGCTCATACTGCTTAGTCCTTGTTTCAATGTTCTCCCTGGCTTTTTGGTTAAGTGACTTAACCAGTTCTGCCTTTTTATCTCCAGCTACACTAATGGTTTAACTCAAAGGCAAAGGGGTTAAATTCAATGGAGTTAAAGGCGCAAAACCATAAACCAATTCAAATGGAGAATACTTTGTGGTAGAAAGCTTAGCATGATTGTATGAAAACTCTATATATGGCATATATTCTTCCCAAGTTCTAATGCTCTTTTTAATGACAGCCCTAAGCATGGTAGATAATTTCCTATTAACCACTTCAGTTTGACCATCAGTTTGGGGATGATAAGTTGTAGAAAACAAAATCTTAGTACCTAACTTACCCCACAAGGTTCTCTAAAAATTGCTAAGGAGCTTAGTATCTGATATTACTCAGATTTAATGCATTTTAGTGGGCATTTATGCCTGCTAAACTTGTATTATCTGAGCTCTTTCTTTGTAAAACTGGATCTTTCTAAGACTTTCAGGTATTCGGGTCAATTTGGATCAAATTTGCTGAATTGCTACATATTTGGATGGAATCTGACTAAATGAAGAAATGAAGAATCAATCTGAGATTAGATCGATAAAAACTGAAGAATTAAAGTCAAGATGACTTCAGACCGATCGGTCCACCCTTGGACCGATCGGTCTGAATATCCGAAGTAAACAGAAACTTTGGACCGACCGGTCTGAACTTGGACCGATCGGTCCATAGTTGTCCGGAGAAGACGGACCGATCGATCTGTCCCTGGACCGATCGGTCCATAGTACCTGCGAAGTTTTGAAGCAATTTTCCATTTTTATAAATAAATTCCTCAATTTATCCCTTTTTCCTATTTTCTATTTTATTCTAAAAACTATATAAGCATGTTGGTTTAGGTTTTATTTTTTATCTTTTATCTTTTGCAAACTTTTGAAAGCTTTTACTGGGAGATTGAATTCCTGAACCTGTATTTGGAGAAAAAAATTCTTGAACCCAGTTTATTATATCTATTTTATTCTATTTTTTGTTATGTGTTCTTCTTAGTATTTGATTTGTGTTTTCATTGATATGTCTGAGTAGTTCG
>OVBE01015099.1:0-11685 GCA_900406425.1 Iberis pinnata | reverse complement strand
TATGAAATAATAAAATAAGGTAATCTTTCTTTAAATATTTGATGCTAGACAACACAATTTGATAAATTATAATTACCATAGTACAATCAAAATTAACTAAATTATATAATAAAATATTAACTAAAATCTTCATTTTTACAGTTAATGAGTTTTGGTCTTGTGAATGTCAAGTCGTTTATAAGTTCAATACTGTTTCTTATATATGCTTTTCAAGCTAACAAACATTTAAATTTCCCTGTCAAAAGTTGTGTGCCCTTGCAAAAATTTAAATTTTTTGTCAAAAATTGTGTATCTGATTTTTTCAGTCTTTTTCTTTCCAAGTGGTGATTCTTTACAAAAAAGTAAAAAAAAAAAAGGTTATGTGAATCCTTAGTTGGTGGAACCCCTCCAAAAAAAGTTCTCAACCCGTTTAAATCTTTACCAAGATTTTCTGCAGCATAAGTCTATTTATCTTGTCATTTTAAAAGATTTTTTTTGGTAAGAAACAGGGGAAACCCCCAAACTTTATTAAAAACAGAGTACAAAAAATGAAAGAAACTAAGGAACAACCATTCGAGGGCGGGTAACACCCCTTATATCATCATCCAAATAAGAAACGAAATCATCTGGAACTAAATCAAAAGCGTTAAAACCTATACTCAAATTAAAAGCATGATTGGCGAGAGTATCGGCTAATCGATTAGCTTATCAGTAAACATGACTAATACGAATCTCCCAGTTTTTTTTAGAAAGCCATGACACCACCGTACCAGGAAGGCGAGTGGATGACAGTCCTTAACCCCATCTCGCAGAAAACCGACAACCAACAAAGAATCCACCTCCAACTCTACCCTTCGGTATTCACGGGACCACGCTATGTAGAGCCCATAGTACACACCCCATAACTCTGCTAGTGGAGCAGTACACACACCGATATTCAAAGCGAATCCTCCACACCAAACGCCATTATAGTCTCTAATCACACCACCTGCAGTTTCTAGTCCCAGATTACCTCTTGACGTGCCATCTGTATTGATCTTAATCCAGTCTTGCAAAGGAGGAGCCCAAGCAATAAGGCTCTCGACCCGTGGTGGGTTTATAACAGAATAAGATAACTCGCTTTTATGACATGCCATTACTTCTTTAGCTAAAGTCTGTAAGAATTTCACTCTATCCCGCCATAGTATATTCGAACCAAAGACATTAGCACATCGTCATTTCCAACTCCACCATATCGATAACCCAAATATGCAACTCCAAGAGCACCCTTGACAAACAGACCCATCGCTTAGGTTGGTAAACAACCATTCAAGAAGGGACTGATTAAGGAATTGAAACATCTTCCGAACCGGTACTAGCCGCATCCAAATACCATGCATAGCAGGACAATCACGCAAGATATGTATAATCGTCTCATCTTCGCATTTACATATCTGATAGATTCGAGAATCACTTAGGTGCCTTCTATTTCTTTCAACATTAGTCATAATCACTTGATTACTAACTAGCCAAAGATATACTCTTACTCGTTCTAGGACAGGTGCATGCCATATACAGTGGAAAAAACTGCCTAACATTTGTCGAGGTACCTCAGAATTAGCGAGGAAAGAATATGCTGTAGCTACAGAAAATTTCCCATCTGATCGTCCACCCCAAGATAGGCAATCACCTGCTCCGGTAACTTGATCAACTACTCTAGCCGTGAGTTTTCTTTGTATCTCCAAAGGCAACAAGTTTGAAATAATATCTAGTCTCCAACCTTGACCTTCACTCCATAACTCACAAAATTTAGCTGATAACAAAGAAGATGGGACAGCGCCTACAACCAATGACAATAGAGGCTTATTATCCATCCAATTATCCAACTAAAAATATGCAGTTTGTCCATCGCTTAAAGTATATCGATAATTTAAAACCAATGCATCTAAAAATGCTGCGCCAAGTNAACTTCCTTGATGCATCTAAAAATGCTGCGCCAAGTTGAGCTAAAAGAGCCTTTAATCTTCATCCAAGTCTGCTCCCTCAAATCCGTTACTTTGATTTGTTTCGCAGATTCAAAGCCTACAAACTATCTTTCTCCGTAAGTAACCTCCAACCCACTTTAGCTAACAACGCTTTGTTCATCAAGGCCGGTCTTCAAATTCACAAACCCCCATCACTTTTAGGCTGGAAAACCCGGTCCCATGATAACAGATGTTGTCTTTGTTTCTCAAGAGTATCCCCAGACGAAATCACGAGCACATCGATCTAACGTATCAATATTGCTCACCGGTAATAATATTGTACTCATTGAATGAATTGGGATAGTCGATAGTACGGACTTAGTGAGTGTTATTCTCCCAGCCAGAGATAAAACACGACCTTTCCATCCTGCTAGTCTCGAAGTAGTCTTCTCAATAACTCCATTAAATACCTCCTTCTTGAGCCGTGTATGGAGAAACGGCATCCCGAGGTATTTTCCAAGGTCCTTGGTCTGCTTAATACCACTAAAACAACTTACTGAGTTCGCCAATTCGCGAGTGACATTCTCAGAGAAATAAATCTTTTATTTCTCAAGACTAACTTTCTGACCGAAGGCAGCGCAAAAACTCTCTAAAACTTGTGTGACTACCCTTATATGTTCGATTGAAGCTTCTGCAAAGAGAATAAGATCATCCGCAAAGCAGACATATGATAATTTCGGACCACCACGAGATAAGGATATCGGTTTCCACTCCCTTCTATCAACAGATTTAGTCACCAAATGACATAATCTTCCATACAGAGAACAAACAGATACAGAGACAAAGGATCGCCTTGGCGGATACCTAGTTATAGCCGAAAACTTTCGGTGAGCTCCCCATTGATCAATAAACTCATAGAAGGCCCCTTTACACAAGTCATAATCCACTTAACCCAAGTATCTGGAAGCCTAGCAGCTGTGAGAGTATCCTCAAGAAAATCCCAGCGAATACGGTCATACGCCTTCTCTAAATCCAGCTTCAGTAGCATATAACCTTTCCGTCTCTCTTACGTCGCATAGTGTGCACTGCTTCTTGGACAATAAGAATGTTGTCAGAACTCAACCGACCCGGGATAAAACTAGCTTGAGCTGGACCAATCAATGTTGAAATGACTGGTTTAAGTCGCATAACTATTGTCTTCGTTAGTAACTTGAAAAGGACATTACATAGACTAATGGGTCTATATTGTGTGATCATTTCCAGCATGTCCACTTTTGCAATCAGTACCACCAGAGCGTCCCTTAACTTAGCGGGAAGCACGCCTATTGCAAAAAAATTTAGAATAAATTTGGTTACCGACTCTCCAACCGTACCCCAACACTGCTGATAGAATACTGGTTAAAAGCCGTCCGGACCCGGCGCCTTGTATCTCCCCATGCTATTCATTGCTATCTCAACTTCTGTTTTATCTAAATCCTTCTCCAAGTGTACACGTTCACTTAGAGACAGCCCAGGAAAACCATCTCTCGGCAATGGTGGGACAATTGCGTTTAGGTCCGACATCCAATATAATCGATGATAATACAAGATTACCAACTGTTCAATCTCATTCACATCTTTCACCCATCTACCAGTATCATACCGTAACATATCAATTCTGTTCCGGCTTCTCCGTATGATAGTTGATGTGTGAAAATATCGCGTGTTCCGGTCCCCTTGAGATATCCATCTTTCCCTTGATTTTTGGTACCACAAATCTTCTTCTTGGGCAAGAACTTCATCTAAATCTTTCACCTGTTGTTCCTCTTGACCTAATAGATCATCCGATTGTGAAGTTAACAACCTTCTCTGTGTCTCTTGTAGAGCATGCATTAGAGATTCCTTCTTCTTGTTGATGTCACCGAACACATCTCTGTTCCATCGACAAAGAGGCCCATGTAACATCCTCAGAGCATCATCCGTCGAGATGCTATTGTTCCAAATAGCTTGGAGCAGATCATTGAATCCCACGTGTCTCAGCCAAGCGGTCTCAAAACAAAAAGGTCGATGTTTCGGGTCAACTAGAGCAGGCGGACATAGTTGTACATATAGAGGTGAATGGTCGGACGCTAAAAACGGCAAATGTGTAACGGTTGCATCATGCCATTTCAATCGAGATTGTGAACAACACAAAACTCTATCAAGTCTCTTGGCAACAAAGGTCCTCTCCTCCCGACCTCTCTTCCATGTAAATGGTGACCCTCTGTAGCCCATATCAATTAAACATGTCTCATTGATCCATTCCCCAAACCGTAATGAATCTGCATACATGCCTCCACTCCCACCTACCCTCTCCTCAGTACGAACAATTGTGATAAAATCACATCCCACCAACACAGGCTCATTAACACGTAAAATCGCTGTAGAAAGGAGACTCCAAAGCTCCCTTCTCCTATGCGCCGAAGGAGCTGTGTATACAACAAAAATGTAATATATCAACTCCATTTTCCCAACGAGCATGAATGAACTGGTCTGTATATTCCTCAATCCTCACATCCCTAATCCCGTCTCGCCAAAGTAACCAGATACCACCACTTTGGCCAGCCGCATCCACTCTGGACGAATTATCAAAACCAAGACTTTGGCAAATTCGCAAAGCTCTATCTCCTTCAGAATGTGTTTCAAATAAATCCAATAAATCTATTTTATTTCTCTTCAACATATACCTCATGGATCTCCGAAAATTGGGTTTGTTAGCCCCCGGCAATTCTATATTAGACAATTCATTGATCGAATTGAAAGCGTGTAACGAACTACCGGGGCAACCCCNGGACGAATTATCAAAACCAAGACTTTGGCAAATTCGCAAAGCTCTATCTCCTTCAGAATGTGTTTCAAATAAATCCAATAAATCTATTTTATTTCTCTTCAACATATACCTCATGGATCTCCGAAAATTGGGTTTGTTAGCCCCCGGCAATTCTATATTAGACAATTCATTGATCGAATTGAAAGCGTGTAACGAACTACCGGGGCAACCCCTTATTGACCACTTGGCTCTACCCCTTGGACCACCGAGGTATGCTCAATTGTCAGAACATTCTGCTCACTATGAACCTCTGCCATAAGAACCTCTTTTTGTACCATGCTTGGCTCACCAACTTCACTCTTTTTCGGCACAGACAAAACATTACTCACCGGAAAACCATCTCCATCAGTACGACCAGCAGTCCCATCATCCCCACGCATTCTCTTACCATTAGGTGCCTTCCCATACTCTTCTCTTGTCGGTCCAAATACCATGCCCCTAGCAGGCTTGTTATTCTTTACGCGCTTAGAAGTAACATTCTTTGACACTTGTTTCATAGCTACAGATTTATTTCCAAGCTTTAGCTCTCTAGACCTAGCGTCTTTCACTCNTAGCGTCTTTCACTTCACTCTGAGCTGCAAATACCACTGGAGCCCCTTTAATCTGTAACTATGCTTTTTTCAGCGCGACACTTGTTTCTTTGTTCTCTTTATTTGCACCAGCCATACTATCACAAACCGATTGAATAAGGGCTGGAGCCTCTACTCCCAACTCCCCAAATTTATATGAAAGCAATGTTGGTGCTTTCTCTCTGTTTAACTGAGCCGAAATGTCTCTCAAAGGCTCCACAACATTAGTCGAACTGGTTGTTTCCCGTTCACGTAACTCCTTATGTTTTAAAGTATTTCGTCTTGATCCTCGTGTAACCAACTGAAATCCATCTCCCGACTGAGCTTCTTTAGTAACTGGCTCCTTACTATTCCCTTCAAATATTCCTGCAATGCTCTTCTCCACCACTCCTTTCGTGCATGTATGAATAGAATGACCGAAGACACCACATAAAGAACAAATATTTCCCAACCCCTCATACTCCACAAAATACCTTTCACCATTGACCAAAATGGTTCCCTTTAATGGCTTACGTAACTCCACCTCAATACATACTCTAGCAAAGCGAGCTCTTTCAATATTCAGGGTTGTCAAGTCCACCCTGATCGGTTTCCCTAATCCCTGAGCTATACTCAAGAGGATATCTGGATGATAGAAGTTTAGCGGGATGTTTGTCAATCTAACCCAAACTAGAGTTGTCACAATATCGTCACGTAACGGATCAAACTTAGGGTTCCAGGCTTGAACCATCAAGTAACTGCCAAAAGCTCTCCACGGACCTCCCGATAGTGCAGCTAGATACTTTTCCTCAAGCTCAAAGCGAATCATGAAAAATTGATGTGGAAGATCCACAACATGCAAAAAGCCCTTAGGTTTCCACAACTCCCGTAATTTCCTACTTAGATTAGGTATGGTAATCGACCTTCCCAACACCTTAACAATCATACACCTTTGCCAAAACATCCTCCCTAATCGTGATAACCAGTTCTCCATCCTCATCGTCTGGGAATGCAACATTCAGACGTGCTTTAACAAAATCAGAATTCATAATACTCTCTCGACTCAGTCTTCCTCCACCGTTCGTACCCTTCACCTTACTTGCCCATGAACCAC
Organism: Iberis pinnata; assembly: GCA_900406425.1. NCBI lineage: Eukaryota > Viridiplantae > Streptophyta > Magnoliopsida > Brassicales > Brassicaceae > Iberis > Iberis pinnata. The sequence continues at coordinate 5,253 of OVBE01015099.1, read as the reverse complement.
CGTCACCTCCTTACACTCCGTTACCAATGATCTTCTCTCCAGACTCCTCCATGCACTCATCCCCGTCTTCACCTCCACAGCCGTCGCTCATAGTAAGGTTTTTTACTAGAAAATGATTTGATATCTAAACTTACATCACTAATTAAAAAAAGCTACGAAAGATAGTTAATGTAAAATTATTATAATAAATGTTTTCGTGAGCATAACAAGTTCTAAATCACAACTTGGGAAAACATTACCAGAACTAAAATTCTGGGATTCCATAAGAAATATATAAATATTTAGTCCTTATAGCACAAATGATGCGATCCTAGAACTCTTTAGAAGCATATGCACGGATGATGATATATGGATGAATGAATTGATGGATTATTGACGACTCAAAACTCTGGTGATTAGAGTTTAGATGGTTAAAAGATATCTTGTAATTTCTAAGGAATAAGAGGATAAGATTCAACTTTAAGGAACCAAGTACATAGATTTTTTTAAAACTCTGAAGAAAACGACTCCTGAAACTTTTCTGATAAAAGAACGTCGCTGCCTAGATTACGAAGGCATCTATCCTTTTAAAGAAAAAGGAATACAAGGTTTTTAACTCCTAAAAACAACAAGACATTTAATTAAAAACTACAAGACTTCTAATTTGAATCTAAAACAACGAGGGGTCCCTTCCAAATGGACCTAATTGGTGTGCCTCAAAAATACTAGTGCATAAAGTCGTGACTTTACACATTATTCCCATTGTAACATCACATAGATAAACCAACGTAGTAGTGACTATGACTTGTTAAAAACCTTGATGAAGAACCTTCTCCTACCAAATCCTCATCAAGGAAAAGAGTACAAAATCACTACCTAAATTACCTAGTGATTGTTACCGGGTTATTCGTTCTTCAAGGTTGAGATGTTGAATATGTGAGCTTCAACTTCTTCTTGATGGATGTCTTCGTTGATGATGAGTGCATGAACTTCCTTATCCAACTCTCTAGCTCTGGAACGAGTGATCCTTCCAACTATCTTTGGTTCTTCCTCTTCTGAACTTGTTATGATTACATCATCCTCTCCCTCTAAAAGGATTTTCCCTCAAATATGAATCTGCAACAAGAGGAAGCAAGTCAGAAACATTTAAAGCATCAGAAATATTATACTTCCCTTTAAGATCTGATCGGTAGAAATTGTTGTTTATTCTCTTGATGATCTTGAATGGTCCATCAACTCTTGGCATTAGCTTTTTCTTCCTTACAGCTGAAATCGATCCTTCTTCAAATGAATCCACACCAAATCGACTTCTTCGAAATAAGCTCCTTTTGTCCCTTGTTGGCGTGCTTCTCATATTGCTTTGTCTTCTTTTTGATGTTCTCCTTAGCTTTCTCATGAATTTTGCGCCCATGTTCAGCCTTTTTCCTGCCATCCAAACTAGTCCTTTCTTTCAAAGGCATATAGATAAAGTCTAACGGGGAAGAGGGATTAAAACCATAATCAATTTCAAAAAGAGAGTAAAGAGTAGAGGAATACTTAGCGTGATTGTAAGAGAACTCTATATGAGGTAGACAACTTAGTTCCTAACTTTTCCCATAGAATGTGCCAAAAGTGACTCAAAATTTTGGTATTGCGATCAGAGACTATCACTTAAGGCATCCCATGAAGTCTCACCACATCTTTAAAGAACAAATCTGCAACTTATGACTATCTATGAAATGAGTCATCTTACTATACCCGTCAACAACAACAAAGATGAAATCTTGACCATTCTTGGTTCAAGGTTAGCCAATAACAAAATCCATAGAAATATCTGTCCAAGGATGAGACGGTATAGGTAAGGGAGTATACAAACCGTGGGGTTTCACCTTACTCTTAGCTTGTTTACAAACAGCACACCTTATCTTTACCTTTCTTATACTTAACGACATATGGGAATGTTTCGATGAATACCATTTAGTGCCCATGTCTTATGTTAAGTTTCCGCTATCCCTTGAGGTGCTTCAGAGATTCATGATATGTGTGAATCACAAACTCCTTTGGCCATAAGTAGTGCTACCACGTCTGAAGCGCCCTCGNCACACCTTATCCTTACCTTTCTTATACTTAACGACATATGGGAATGTTTCGATGAATACCATTTAGTACCCATGTCTTATGTTAAGTTTCTGCTATCCCTTGAGGTGCTTCAGAGATTCATGATCTGTGTGAATCACAAACTCCTTTGGCCATAAGTAGTGCTACCACGTCTGAAGCGCCCTCATCAAAGCGTAGAACACTTTGTCATAGGCTGGATACTTCAGGGTGGATCCTCCTAACTTCTCATTAAAATATGCAACTGACTTCTTATCCTGCATAAGAGCTACACCAATACCTACACCAGAAGTATCACACTCAATTTTAAAAGTCTTAAGAAAATCAGGAAGTACAAGCAAATGAGAATTGATAAGGTTCTCTTTAAGGGCTGTAAAAGCATGTTCTTGTGCTTCTCCCCATTGAAACCCAACGTTCTTCTTAATAATCTCGGTTAAGGGAGCAACAATGGTACTGAAGTCTCTTACAAACCACCTGTAAAAGCCTGTAACTCCATGGGAACTTTGGGCTTCTCCTATATTTTTTGGACTTAGCCATTCCTTGATTACTTTGATCTTTTCTTCATCAACTTTCATGCCATCTTCACTCACTACAAATCCTAAAAAGAAAATCTCTTTAGTGCAGAAAGAACACTTAGACAAATTAGCAAAGAGGGATTGAGAGCAAAGAACATCGAGAACCGATGTGATGTGATCTATATGTTCTTCCAAAACTTTACTGTAGATGAGGATGTCATCTAAGTAGACTATAACAAACACGCTATTGAAGGGTCTCAATGCATGATTCATCAGTCTAACGAAGGTGCTCAACGCGTTGGTGAGACCAAATGGCATAACCAACCACTCATATAAACCTTGCTTAGTCTTGAATGCGGTCTTCCACTCATCTCCTTCCTTCATTCTGATATGGGGATACTCACTCTTCAAATATATCTTGGAGAAAATCGTTGAACCACAATAACTCATCCAACATGTCGTCTAGTCTTGGAATAGGGTGCCGGTACATCCTCCAAGATCCATATTTCTTCAGAACTAGTAGAACCGGAACAACACATGGACTTAGAATTTCTCTGATATGTCTCTTGCTGAGAAGCTCTTTTACTTATTTCTGCAGATTCTTTGTCTTCACGGGGTTTGTACGATAGGCTGGTCGGTTCGGTAATGCCGATCCTAGCACAAAGTCGATATGATGCTTTATGCCTCGGATTAGTGGCAAGCCGTGTGGAATCTCCTTGGGAAAGATGTCACTGTATTCCTGCAAAAGCTCAGACATACCACTAGGAAGCTCTTGTAAAACATTAGTACTAACAAGGGATTCCTTGTATACAAACATAAAAGAAGTCATTTCAGGATCAAATAGTTTGGAAAATTCACTGTGGTTTATGTAAAGACTGAAAATTCACTGTGGTTTATGTAAAGACTGTTGGAAAACTTCTCTTTCTCTTTGAGCTTCATTTGGATATGATCTATGTAAATCTCACTAGGTGTGAGTGGTAGAAGAGTGATATTTCGCCCAATATGATCAAATGTATGCTTCTTTGTGAAACCGTCATGGATCACTTTTCGGTTTGATTGCCACGGTCTGCCTAGAAGAATATGATTTGATCCCATTGGTAAGACGTCACATAAGACTTTGTCTTCATACTTGCCGATTGTGAGTGTAATCTTGACTTGATGAGTCACAGTCAAAGCTCCTTCGTCATTGAGCCACTGAAGCTTGTACGGTCTCGAATATGGAATAATCTCAAGATTGAGCTTCTGAACCATGAATTCACTTGCTGCATTAGTGAGCCTTTTTCTTCTTCTTCTTCTTCCTCAGATCCAGCCTTAGATTCTTCCATTGGTACGATTTCCCAATTATCTCGCAAGAGAAATACTTTCTTGTTCGGGCAGTCTCGGGAATAGTGTCCCATGCCTTGACACTTAAAACAACGAGTGTTATTCAGAGAAGTCCCGCTCCTTGGCTTGAATTCAGCCTTGACTTCTTCTTTAGTCACGATAACAGCAGGTTTAGTGTCTTTAGAGACACTCGGCCTTTGGCTGGAAAAGTCTCTAGGCTTAGACACTTGGGGCACAAAACTCGGCTTAGTAGAACGTCTCTTGTTCTGAACTTCAATAAGTTCAGCCTTATGTACCATCTCATCAATGTCTTCATAACTTTGTAATTCCATCTTGTCTTGAATCTCTCGGTTAATTTCACCTAAGAATCTTGACATCACCATATCATCTCCTTCTGTTAGATCAGCTCGAATTAGAAGTGTCTCAAGTTCTTGATTATACTCACGGACATGCATGGTTCCTTGAGCCAATCTTCTGAGCTTGCTAAGTATCTCTATGTGATAGTATGCTGAAACAAACTTCTTCCTCATGTGAACCACGAGTTGTTCCCAAGAAGATATAGGCGGTTCATGTGTCCGAGCTCTTGTGAGACCAAGTTTTTCCCACCAGAGTAGGGCATAGTCGTTGAACTCAGAAACAACGATCTTGACCTTGTTCACTTTATAAGTTCCTTGGTATAGGAAGTTGGACTCAATATTCCTTTCCCAATCAAGGTAAACTTTTGGATCATTAGTTCCATAGAAGGATGAAAACTTGATCTTGATGTGCTTGAGTTGTTGAGCTGCGGGATTCCCATACTCTTGGCCTCTAGCCCGAATTGTACTCCCTCGGCTATGATCATAAGATTATTCGGTGTCAACCTACATATTCTTCTCTTTGGTGTGGAAGATCTTGATGTCTTTCTGGACCGCTTGGATTTCTTCAGTTGTTAAAGACAGTTTATGGGCCTCCTCTCGGGTTTCGATTAAAAGTTGTATTACGTCGGTCTCCAGGAGGTCTTGGAGCTCTCTTTGGTCTCCTAGATGAGTCTCCAATGTGCCCTTTTCCTTTAGCCTTGCGAATGGCTTCAGAAGAAGTTGGAGAATGAGGAGACTCATTACCAGTATGGTTGGTACCATGCATCATATTTCTCATTCTATCTTCGATATTTTTGTTAATCGCCATAACATGTTGATCTATCTGTTGTGTAAGCTGAGTCGTGAGTGCTTGGTTGGATTCTTTGATTTGTTGAACCATCATCTTTTTCAGGGCTTCCATTGCTTTAGCTGAGAGCTCCATGGTACCGGAGATACCAAGAATAACATGCAATAATATGTCCATGCTCTATTTGTCGGAATTCTCA
>OVBE01015098.1:0-11686 GCA_900406425.1 Iberis pinnata | reverse complement strand
GAGAATGTAATTTCTTTCAGTCAACTTGATGGTGACACAGTTTGCTATGTTCAAAGTGGGATAAGCATAAGGTTCAAGAGCTCCTTCCATGGCTCTGATACCATGTAAGAGTATAGAGAGAAATAAAGAAGATAAAGATTGAAACCTTTTTGATTCAATTTTCCTTAACGTTTACAAGAAGCTAGGTTCTGTAATTTATACAAAAAGTGAACCTATTGACTAATGCCACTTGTCTCAATCCTGTTCATTTGCTTGATCCAAGAGAAGATCAAATCGATTGTGCAGAGTGATTCCTTTTGCTTGATTCTGTGATTTGGCATTGGAAGTTGGTGTTTTGTCAGCTACTCTGTCGCTAATCTCTGTAATCTCTGTGTCTTGTACTCTGCTTTTGCGACACAACCGTTGAGCAGAATGGGCCTGAATTTGGCTGGGCTTGAGTTTGTTCTGGTGGCCCATTCTATCAATTTTTGATACTCTGTTTTGTTGGTTGGGAGAAGCTCTGTTTGAGCTGATAACTTCAATAAGAAGCTCCATCAAAGGGAAATTTCCTCCAGCGAGATGGATTTTAATTTTCCAAAGTATTCTAAAGAGACAAGACAGGTATTTCACTATGTTTCCTCTGTTGGTTCTGCTGTGGTTGTACTCATTTTGTTGTTATCATTCCAGGAATCATATGTAGAGAAGCTCTATCAAAGGGAATACTCGAATCTCAAGGTTCTGTGATTGTTTATCTCCTCAAGTGTATATAAAAAAAATCCTTCTCATTTGTGTCCTTTTTTTGAAAATCTTATGCGTGTCTCACTTGAAACCATACGATGCAAGTCTTTTGAGGTTCTTAGTCGAGTCGATATGCGTGGTGCTGATATTGATGATTGGCAGGCAAGACTTATCATTTTCTAATTAAGAGTTTTCCTCTTATCCGTGCTTCATGCCTTTTCGCACAATTTATTCAGCAGCTCAGGGATGACCTAATGACTATGCTAATCATGAGAGGTATTAGTAGTGAATGAAAATAAAGGTTTAGATCTTAAGATTTAATCATTGAAATAAACAATGATTCATTCTTTAATTTTACATGAACGGCAAGCATGATAAAGAGAGATATATATAGTTCAGAATCATTAAAAGCTGGCTAAAGACAAACATTATTTTTGATATTGTTCTTAAATGCATGAGTATTTATAGCCCCGACCATTTCAATCTTATTAAGCTCATGGTACGATAACTGGTTCTCGATAGCATGGAGAGCAAATAAAGACTTTGGTGAAAATGGGTTCAACAAAGGATGAATGGATAAACTATGAAGAGTATTTATGCGATTTTGGTGTGAAGATCTTGAAAGTTATAGTAGGCTAAGTGACTTGAAAGAGAATATTAAACTAATGGCCATGATACTGGTAGAATAAGTTCAACATAGTATATAGTTGAACTCTACTTAGTTTTGGTTGATGACAAGAATAAGATGACGATTTACATTCATCACGGTTCTTTAAAGGTTTGTTCATCTTTCCCCTAATTTGACTTATGGATTTTCCAAATTTTTAACTGATATGTAATTTTTTAAACTATTTCTATAGCTTTAGAATAATGTTTACTATGAGATAAAGATGGAGATTAGGCTTGGCGAGAACTGATAATACAACCTGCCTGGTCTTACTTGTCGGTTCAAATATTTTAAAAATCATTATTTCATAACCTGAAAACTTCAGTAATTCGTAAGAGTTGTGTTATCAACTTAAATTTATTTTCCCAACTTCAAATTTAAACTTTACTTTCTTTCTCGCGATTCCTTATATCGAGTGTAGATGTATACTCTTTTTGTTTGGTTAAAGTGTGATCACTATTTCTTATATACATAAGAGAAAGCATATGTTCGCTGTCTAAATACGCTTCGTTAAAAAAATGTACTTAGGATTAGGATTAATTTGAACTAGAAAAAATAAAAGATTCACCAGAAAAAAAAATGTGTTCTGATAAGAATTAACCAATATATACACAAGACTAAAAACTATCGAATCAACAGACCAAAATTTTATTTTGAAAAATTTAGAGACAACAAAATTTAGTATGATACTTTTTTCAATCAAATAATTATATATATTATAGTTGTATGTAAATCAGCCAAATGTAAATAATTGGGTAACTATTATTGTGAAACTGAAGATTAGACCAAAGAAACAAAACAATTAAACAAACACAAATAGAGTAAAATTCTCTCTCTACGGAGTGAAGCACTTTTCTAAGAACAGTTATTCTCAGCAGTTACTACTCTTTTCGTCGGAATTACAGTTACGACATTCACCTCTTCCTCCTCTTACCTACAGAACTCCTTCTTGAAACTCTTCAGCCAAAGTCTCTCGCATCTCTCCTCTATTTTTCGAAATGGAGGAGCAATTAGATTCTGCCCTGAACTCATTATCCATAGAAGATGAAGCTCCAATTGTTCTTTCGAAGACCTCCTCGTTTAGCTCAGCCCAACGATTGAAGAACAGTATCATTGGTCGATTTTTGAATCCGGCTAAGCAAAATATGAGTCGATTCATCATTAAAATGCCCCAAATTTGGAGAGTTGAAGAAAGAGTTAGAGGCATTGCCCTCTCTAAAGCAACCTTCCAATTTATCTTCGAATCTGATGCTGACATTCAAGCGATTCTAAGAAACGGTTCTTGGTCTGTTGATGATTGGATGATTACCATTGATCGTTGGTCTTCCTCTCCTCCGCCGGACTACCTTTGCTTCTTGGAACCTTGGGTCCGTTTAAGGAATATACCTGCTGAAGTTTTTGATTTAAACACCATGTACGAAGTGGGCAAAGCAATTAGTTTCGTTAAGGAAATTGCTTATGACCCAGAAGCTTCTCAGACCCAAGATTATGTCCGCATTCATGTACGTTTTGATGTCAGGCGTCCAGCATTTAAATCTTGGCCACTCGAACTTCCTTGTGGTCGCATTGTCCACATCAGCTTGGAATTTGAGAAGTTTCGTAAGAAATGCCAAATTTGTAATAGGCTTTCTCACGAGGCAGCAGCTTGTCCGATATCTCAACAACAACCTGGCCTGCTCCCAAACGAAGCCTCAGGATTTCCAAAAGTTGCTAACTCCTATGCCAATCCAGAGAAACAAGCTAATAGCTCGTTGCTATCGGGGAGCACTTCTGTCCCACCTGGTTTCCCACCTGGATTCCAACCGTTCCCATCAAATATATCAAAGGAGGATCACCAAATTCTTTCTCAATATTTATCTGTTAGTGATCCTTCAGAGAGACAAGCGCTAGATACCTCAGAGTGCAGGCGAATTTTGAAGCTAAGTTACAAGCTTTGGCTAATGTATCCCCTCTGATCACCCCGGATTTAAATAAAGGCAAGGGCCTCACTTTCAGTTATGAAGAAGGGACCCCTTTCCAATTCCCTCGGATTCTTTCGAGTGGTCTCATTGTGTCAACTTGTCCGGGCATTCCTTCGTCGGTAAAGATAAAAGAAATAGGTAATTTGAAGAATCATACTTCGTTGGGTAGTCTTACGGTCTTTAAAGCTGATTCGAAAGAATTGGTTTTACCCGGGACTTCAGCCCACCGTAAGAGCTCTCGCAAAAGGCCTAATAAGTGGATTAGACAGGCAAGAAAACTCTCGGCTTCTCAACTCAAAGGGGCTACTCATAACACGGCTTCTACGGTTTCAGGACAATTCATCTCTGAAATCGAAGGCGGTGATTTGAGAACTTATAAACGCAAAAGGATTGGTGATGTTTCTATCTTGGATGAATCTCCAACCAAAAAGATCGTTTCTTCGGATAGTAAGATACTTTCTTCTACTACATCGGTGGATGGTGAGCAGGAGAATTCGCTCACCCCGCCGGGGTCATTATGAGTATCTTAAGCTGGAACTGTCAGGGTTTAGGGAACAACCAACAGTTCGACGTCTTCGGAATTTGCGTCGGGTGCACTTTCCAGACATAATGTTCCTTCAAGAAACGAAAAATTCAAAAGAGGTTTTAGAAAATTTAAAGGCAGGTTTGGGCTATGATAACCTGTTTACAGTGGATCCAGTGGGTTTAAGAGGAGGTTTAGCATTGCTTTGGAAGAACAGTTTCCAGATCACCATTTTATTCGCAGACAGGCGATACATAGATACACAAATTCGAATGGGTTTTATAACTTGCTTCTTCACCTTCGTCTATGGGGAACCGATCCAGGCTCTATAATCACGGTCATGGAGAAGAATTCAAGATTTAGGATCTATTCGTCAGAGCTCCTGGTTCGTTCTAGGTGATTTTAACGATATTTTGGATAATCCGAAAAACTCGGCGGTCCAACCAGAGAAGATCGTAGCTTCTGGGTGTTCCGAAATGTTGTTAATGGCTGTGGACTTACGGAGATTAACAGCTCTGGTAATAGACTATCCTGGGCGGGTTATAGGAACAACATTTGGATTCAATGCCGTCTGGACAGGAGCTTTGGGAATTCTGAATGGTTCACTTTATTCCCGAGAAGTCACGTTCTATTTCTGGATCGCGTGGAATCAGATCACCGACCTTTTCTCTTAAAGTTCGCGTCAGAGTCCCACCCTTTACGAGGTTGTTTGATGTTTGATCGTAGATGGATCTCTTCACCGGAAATATCGGACATCATTGACACACGCTAGAACCTAAGGGGTGATTCTTTGAGCCTCTTTAATAGAGTCGCTGAATGTCGGAAAGGACTCTCCTCTTGGAAGCGATCAAACCCCCAAAACGCGCTTCGACATATTGAAAAGCTAAGAAGATACTTTGACCTAGAATCTTCCAAAAGGTTTCCAAATCAACAGGTTATGTATGCCCTGAAACAGCAAATCAACACAGCATACACTCATGAAGAATCCTTTTGGAAACAAAGAAGCAGGGAGAGATGGCTTAAGGGAGGAGACAAAAACTCCAATTTTTTCACCAGAGTGTCCGAATACAGAGATCAAGAAACAGAATCCAAATATTGTGCAATGATGAGGGCATTGAACATTTTGAGGAAGGGTCGAAAGGAGAGATTGCGGTTTCTTATTTCTGTAATCTTTTCACTTCGACCAGGCCCCAACGCGTACAAACTGTGCTATCCTCACTGACTCCCTGAGTATCCCAGATTATAAACTCGCGCCTTACAGTTACAGTGTCCGAAGCAGAAATAAAAGCTGCGGTTTTTGGTATTGATGCTAGCAAATCTCCAGGTCCCGATGGAATGACAAGTCTATTTTATCAGCGATATTGAAACCTTATCAAAGGACAGCTAAAAAAAGAAATCAACACCTTCTTCGATTCCAGTTCTTTTCTGGTCGAGTGGAATTTCACCCACATTGCTCTTATTCTGAAGGTAGCTGTCCTGAAAAGCATGACCGAACTCCGTCCCATAAGTCTTTGCTCGGTTCCTTATAAGATACTATCCAAGATCTTGTGTAATCGGCTGCGAGTGTTTCTCCCGGATATTATCTCGGAAACCCAAGGTGCATTTGTCGCTGGGAGATCAATTTCCGACAATATTCTAATTGCACAGGAAGCCATTCACGGAATGAGGACTAATGATTTGTGTAGAGAATCTCACATGGCTATTAAGATAGACATGACTAAAGCCTATGACCGAGTGGAATGGCAATTTTTAGAAGATGTTCTCCCTGCTCTGGGATTCGATTCGAGGTGGATTTCGTGGATTATGACATGCGTTACCTCAGTCTCTTATTCGGTAATTTTGAATGGGCAAGAACACGGTTTCATTAAACCTGAAAGGGGCCTGAGACAGGGAGATCCATTATCGCCTTTTTTGTTTATTCTCTGCGCTGAAGCTTTGGTTAGTAGCTTAAATTAAGCAGAGCAGCAAGGTCAAATTACAGGGATTAGGTTATCTCCGGAGGGCCCTTCTATGCATCACTTATTATTCGCCGATGTTAGTTTGTTTCTATGTCGTGCAGACATTGCGGAAAGTGAAGCTATCCTTTTGTGCTTGAAGAATTACGGCGATGCCTCGGGTCAAGTGATCAAATTTAACAAATCTTCAATAACTTTCGGAGATAAGGTTGATGAGAACTTGAAACAAAGCATAAAGAATCGTGTGGGAATACAAAAGGAAGGTGGAGCCGGAACCTACCTCGGTCTTCCCGAATGCTTTAGTGGTTCTAAGAAGGTGATGCTTCAATTCATTACCGAGAGATTGGAACACCGGCTTCAAGGATGGTATGGCCGAAATCTATCCCAGGGAGGCAAGGAGATTTTGTTAAAATCTATCGCGATGGCTCTACCTATCTATGCTATGTCATGTTTTCAATTACCGAAGTCTCTCACCAAGAAGATCACAAGTGCTATGATGGCGTTTTGGTGGAGCACTAAACAAGATAGAAAACCAATCTATTGGTTACCTTGGGATTCTCTCTGTTGCCCGAAAGGAGAAGGTTGCTTGGGGTTTAAAGATGTGGAAACTTTCAAACAATCTCTTCTAGCTAAACAGGCTTGGAGAATCTTGGATTATCCTACCAGCCTGGTTGCACGGGTATACAAGGATAGGTACTTCGCCAACAAGGATTTTCTTAAGGCAACATATGGTTCTCGACCTTCCTTTGCCTGGAGAAGTATTCTTCATGGGCGAAAACTCCAGCAACAAGGTCTTTATAGATTTATTGGTAATGGTAGTGATACGTTTGTGTGAACTATCCCATGGATGCCCCTGGATCCTCCCCGAGCCCCATTCAATCCAAATGGTATGTTTAATGTGCTACTCAAAGTTGCAGATTTGTTCTGTCCTGTTTCGAACAATTGGAATTTAGACTTGCTAAACTCATTGTTCACACGAGAGGATGTTAAAACCATATTGAACCTTAAACCAGCATCTCATCTTCAAGATAGAGAAATTTGGGCTCATACTAGAAGTGGAAGTTACTCTGTTAAAAGTGGTTATGTTTTGGCTATAAAAGTTGAGCGATCTTCGATCCGGTTAAATGTCAATCAACCTTCACTGGACAATTTGAAACAAGCTGTGTGGAGATTAAAGACAATGCCAAAAATCAAAATATTTTTATGGAAGCTTATATCAGGAGCTATTTCAACCGCAGATGGGTTACGCTCTCGTCGTATTTCTGTTGACCCGACTTGTTCTTTGTGTCATAACGCAACAGAAACTTCTAGTCGTGTTATTTTTCATTGTCCAGGTGCAAGAAGAGTTTGGCAATTGGCAAATCTTCCAACCCCAAGTTCAGGCTTTGTTTTCACATCCATGTTCACCAATATGGACTACCTTTTGAACCTGCAGCATAACCATAATCTATCGGCTTTCATCAAGCTCCCATGGCCTTGGATTGTTTGGTAAATTTGGAAAGGGCGTAATGACTGGATTTTCAACGGCACTCCTTTTAATCCTGCGCAAATCCTTTTGAAAGCAAGAACCGAAGCTTGTGCTTGGCAGCAGGCACAATCAACAGGTATCACTGTCAATGATAGAGGTGGAAGCAGCCAAGTTTCAGCCCATGCTCTTTGGGAACCACCTGATGAGGGCTTTCTAAAGTGTAATATCGGGTTTGTCTTGGCAAAGAAACCTTGATTATATGGGTTTCGCTTGGATTATCAGGAACCATAGGGGAGTAGTCATCATTCATGGTCGTTTCGCTTTGGATATCGCTGAAACCTGGTTTGAGGCTTCTCTCCAATGTCTGTTGTGGACAATCTCTTGTCTTAGCCCTTTCCATGCTGCTAAACTGATTTTTTCCTTTGACAACAAGGACTTGGTTAATGCTATCGCCTCTCCAAACAGCTGGCCAAGAATCAAGAACAAGCTCCATGATCTTCTTTCCTCCCTTTCAAATTTCGATCAATCCTTCTGCAGGTTTGAGTCACCTTCGGTGAACAAAATTGCGGCTGCTATTGCTAAGAGTGTGACAAGGGACGGAAGAGTTCAATCTTATATAGCTCGTGGTAGTCTGTCTTGGCTTTCCCAAGAAATCTCTGAGGAGGCTCTGTAATTATCCATGTTAATGTTTGTTTCCTTTTCTTTAAGTCTCTGTTTCTTTCTTGTAATTTCTTACTCTGTTAAGTTATTTCCCATACGTCAAAAAAAAAGAAGATTAGACCACATTCTCTTGGCTTACAATTCTCTTTGCTTACTTGAAAAAACTATTTGTAGTAATGTTTTGTTGAACGTATTTAGGAAAATAATTTAATTAAAATATATAATTAACCGTGTGTAAGTAAATAAAGTTGGCTTTATAATGTAAAGAATAATCTTTTAAATAAATTTGGTAAAAGAATGTTTACAAAAAAATAAATTTTCAATTTTTAAAATTATAAAAATAAAGTATAAGTTATACTATAAAAAGTTTAATACATAAAAACAATAAACAATAGCAAGCGAAATGATAAACCTAAAATATAAATGTTAAATTAAAAATTTTTGTGCATATTTTGAAAGGATTCAATTCAAATACATAAAGCGAATATGAGAAATTTTTAAAAAGTATATAAAATAAATTTAGAGGAATTCTTTGAAATACCTTTAAAAAAAGTTCAAATTTAAAAATACGACACTCCTATAAGTTTAAAAAATACCACATACTCCCAAATGTTCCAAAAATACTACAAACATAAAAAGTAAATTTTAAGGGTTAGAATTTAAAATTTTGGATTTTAGGATATACTTTTGAGAATACCTCATAAATTTAAGCAAAAAAGAAGAATATATAAGTAATCCAATAACTCAACTTAAAAAAAAAAAAAAAAAAAATTCTCAACCCATTATCAATGTATTTTATTTTGTTAAATTATATTTTAAAATTTAAAAGCATGAACATATTATATAAAACTCTAAATAATGTCTAAGATTTTAAAGTATAAACTAATTATCAGTGATAACTAATCCCAAAATAAATCAAGTTACGAAAAAATACATATATCTTATTTCTAACTATTGCAATACTATAATAGTTCAAAAATATAAGTCCACAGTCTCTTAGTGCATTGCTGTTCTTGAGCTATGAAAACCTGCAAGACACAATATATTCATGTTAGTAACTATATGAAGGATCAACACCAATGTTAGTACACAAACAAGTGTGATGCATAAATATTATTGATTGAACTCTTTTGTGTGAATTTATTGAGTTTGATTATGGTTAAATGTTTCAGCCGTGTTTTTTTTTAATGATAAGAGGCTCTCTGAGGAAGTAAGCCTAGATTCTTTGGGCGAGGTAAATTTTTCTACTACTTTTTTATTTTATTTATATTTGTCTTCTAAGTCTTCGAAATGGTTATTGAGAATCTGTGTTCTTCTTTCTACTTGTAGGAATTCAAAGGATACATCTTTAAGATCATGGGAGGATGTGATAAGCAAGGTTTATCAATGAAACATGGGTTCTAACTCCTGGTCGTGTCCGTCTTTTGCTTCACCGACAGTGGCGTACTATGAGGATTGAGTAGATTGTACACGTTTCTAGGCTAGATGGTGACTTGATGTTCTGCCATTAAATTAAAATGAGAGCAACAGAAGATTTAACAATAAACAATTTGTTAAGATGCAGAAGAAACAATAACTCTAACCAGAAACCAGAGAAAAACAAAAAAACAGAGGAGTAGATGAAGAAGAAGATAACTAGAGAAGAGATTGAGCGGCTGTGATATTTAGGTCAGAAGTAATGGCTTTGATACCATATTGAATTATGGAAAAGGTAATTCTAATATAACATTATGATACATGATATATACAAGTCACTAGAGCTGTACAAGGAAACATTGTGAACATAAGATATAAACAGAAGATATAATCATAAGGTTATGATGTGTAAATGTATTATGCTTATACTTTGATCAGTGTCTCTTTTTTCTCTATAATATTCGTTCATTTTGTTGGTATATTTTGGTTTGTGAGAGTAGGTACTCCTTGCTTCAGGGGACATTGAAGGACAACTGGAGAGAGGAGAAGAAATTATATACGTGGTTGCATAGTGAGCCCTGATTTCTCTCTTCTTAACTTGTTCATTGTGAAGAATGGTGAAACCAACCTTCCTGGGCTTACCGACACTGAGAAGCCAAGAATGACAGGTCTCAAGAGGGAATCAAAGATCCGTAAGCTGTTCAACCTTGGAAAGGAAGATGATGTAAGAAAGTATGTCAACACTTACCGCCGCACCTTCACAAACAATAAGGATAAGAAAAAAAATAGAAACTCCCATCAGATTTGTAAATATGATTTTGAGTGGCTAAATATGTTTCTTCCTTGTGTAGGCAAGGAGGTTAGCAAGGCTCCAAATATGACTCCACTGACACTCCAGAGGAAGAGAGCTAGAATTACAGAGAAGAAGAAGATAATCGCAAAGGCTAACTCTGATGCAGCTGAGTACCAGAAACTTCTTGCATTTAGACTTAAGAAGCGGCGTGATCCGTAGTGAAAGTTTGGCCAAGAAGAGGTCTAGGCTCTCTTCTTCTACTACTAGAGAGCTAATGAAACCATATAATTTATTCTTTATGGTTCTTATAAAGGACGTGAGATCTGCACAAAATGGTGACTTTCTTCCTTATGGACATAGAGTAAACAAAGGTGATAATGACTATTACATAGTTTATGCAATGGGAAGGATGACATACATTTGGGGCCAAGATGCTGAGAAATTCAAACCCGAAAGATGGTTTAAAGACGGCGTCTTCCAACCCGAACCACCATTCCAATTCATAAGCTTTCATGCTTGTACACTCTTACAGACAAGCTATGTAGTTAAGACATTCTATTTAAAGACTTGAGATGTTTCCTTTCTTTGGCTTTGTCTATGTACATGGACGGATCTATTTGGAGAGGAGTGGCTCTTTTTTGAAAAATCAATATATTTTTTTATTGAAATTACATATACATTCTTACTATTTTTATTAGTTTAATGTTTGTGCCTCCAATAAAATAATGTTCTAGATTCGCCCCTGTCTATGTAGGTTGGTCCAAGAATCTATCATGGCTAGGATTTCGCATACCGGCAAATGAAGATAGTGTCGGTGGCTCTTCTTCACTTCTTTTGATATGAGAAGAGCAGTGTGCCGTTACAAGAGAATACTTACACTTCATCTATGTGTAAGCACTTAATTTGATTTAAGCCAAAACATTAACCATACTTTTTATAGTGTTTGCATCATGTAACCCAATAATTATTTACCAAGTGTTTTTTTTTTTTTTTTATCTTTTTAGGAAGACAAAAAAGGAAAAAAGTTATGTATGAGTTAAAGTCGAATTTACTCGAGAAAGACAGAAACATACACCAATTTTTTCCCCTTTGTCGTTAACAAAATTCTTTGTAGTGTATAAATAATGATAGTATGTTTTAACATATTGAAAGAGATTTTGTATATATGTTTTATTTCTCTTTTAGTTTTAGCTTTTCAAAGAAAACAATGATGGATATATGCCTTAACATTTCCAACAACGCTAAACATTATTGCATAAGTCATAATGCATCAAAAAATTCATATCGAATTGGTTATTTTATGCAATAACATGTCATAATTGTAGAAATAAAATAATATATTATAGGATAATTTTGCTAAACTACACGTAATTTGAAATTTACACCATATTTTTTTCAAATTTGAAAACTACACTATATTTTTCTGAAATTTGAAAACTACCTTTTTTATTATCTAAATAATGGTTTTTCCCTTTGTTTTCTTGGTTATTTAAAATTATTTTATTTGATTATGTTATATTTATAAA
>OVBE01015097.1:0-11686 GCA_900406425.1 Iberis pinnata | reverse complement strand
GTATAAAAATTTATATATATCAGTGTTCATATAATTTGGAGAAATATATTTGACGTTTTATATCAAATTATTTTTGTCATTATCTATATACGTATATAATTCTAAAATAATATATAAATGTATGTATATCAATATTCAACTAAATGCTAGACACTAAATATTACTTAAAATCCGTCTACACTCTTATATATATATATATATATATATATATATATATAATTTTTGCTCTCTCCATCTTAAGCCACCTCATCATCCCCATAAATTTTTAATTTTAATTTAATTTTTTAATTTTAATTTACATAATTAAGTGCATTATTTTCTTAGTAACATATTAATTACACATTACGAAGGTTTAGGAATTGACTTAGCGATTAGGGCGACTCGTACGGCGATAACAGACAATATAGTTTCCTTTTCTTGCCTTCCGGGACAAGCTTCACGATGGTTCGTCCACCGGTGTCTCTGATGCTCTCTCCGGCGGCGTCTCTAGATGCACCACCCGGTGTGTCTTCCCAGCCGAAGTCCTCTTGGAACGTCGCAGTCACCTTGGCTCTTCGGGAGCTTCAAAATCTCTCTATGCCGCATGCAGTTAGTCGTTCTGGCGGTGTGGCTTCGGCTGTAATCCCAAAGCACTTACTCGTTGATCCTCAGCCGTTGTGGGCAAAGTTCTTAGTAGGATTCTTCATTGGTGAAGCTCATCATATTGGGAAAGTGCATACTACTGTTAATCGATTGTGGAACCGTGATGGCAAAGCGGCTAAGATCGACGTCCAATTTATCAAAACTGATATCGTTTTATTTCGTATTGAATCATTAGAATTGCGTAACAATATTTGTCGTAAGAAATACTGGCATATTTCTGATACTTTTTTGTAGTGCAGGAATGGAGTCCCTCGAAATCACAAGCGAAACCCGACCTTACTTCAATGCCCTTATGGGTGGATTTCAAAAACGTGCCTGATAATCTATGCTCTCATGCAGGATTGAAGTTTCTTGGAAATATTGTTGGAGATTTCCGGCAGTTACACCCTAATACGGAGCATTGTGTGCGACTTGATGTAGGTCAAGCTATGGTAGTTGTTGACTTAGATAAGGAGCTTTTCACTGCTATTAAACTCGATGGAGTGGAGATTCCGATATTGATCCCATACCCTTGGTTACCGCCAAGGTGCACCACTTGTCGAAGTTGGGGCCATACGTCTCAAGCATGCAAGAAAGCTAGCTTCGGACCAGCTCAAATACTAGTTCAAGTTTCAGATGATACTCACCAACAAGCCACTGCTACACCTCTAGCTATCTTGCCCATCGTCGAGAATGCGATTCCCGTTTCTCAGCCCACGGCACAAGCACCCAGTTTGCCGATTACTAATGAACTCATGACCACTCACATTGATTCTAACGCCAATATTGTTCCCTTAGTAGCTAAGGCTACAAAGGAACACTCCAACTCTCCCCATCTTGATATTATGAAATCGTCTCACCATGATATTATTATTGTTACTAATGTCTCTCCTTGTGTTGCTCATGTAGCTGCATCACAAGGAACCGTACCTCCTTTTGACATTGGAACTATCCTACCTATTGTTCCGTTAAATGACCCGGCTCTAGAACGGATTTAAGGCATTGGTATTCTGTCCCAGCAACCTCTTAGAATTGAAGACAACCACACCGTGTCCTCCGATTCCCTTCAAGCTTCGGAGTGGACAACTGTGAAGAGACAAAGCCGAGCTGCTTCTTTATCAGCCTCACAAGCATTCTATTATCCGTCATTGGCATCAAGTTATAAACCAGCAGTTTGGTTGACTGTTAGAAACACGGGTCCAATCTCACCATTTTTCCGTATTTTACAGGCCGCTCTTCCTCGTTGGCACGTTATTCATAACTATTCCGCTCATCTTTTAGGGTGTATTTGGGTTCGTTGGAAGGAGGGTGTTGTTGTGACCTCTAATCTAATCACCTCTCAACTTATTACGGTTCTTGCTACTCTAGAATTTGGGGTTACGGTTCTGATATCTTTTGTTTATGCTTCGAATTTTCAGGGTGATCGGGTTCATCTCTAGAATGCCTTACTAGACAGTCGCCATTATTATGGCCCTTCAGCTGTTCCATGGCTCCTTATGGGTGACTTTAATGAAATTCTCTCAAGTTCGGAGCGATCGAACCACCCCACCCGTCAGCGTTTAGTGGGGATGTTGCATTTTCAAGAGTTTGCTAATCGTATGGACCTGGCTGACTTGTCATATGTGGGGCTGTGTTTTACATGGATAAATCATCGTGTTGCGGATCCTATAGCAAGGAAGCTTGATAGGGGCTTGGTAAATAACACATGGATGAATGTTTTCCCGCATTTGTTCGCCGTGTTCGAAGCCAATGGGGTCTCGGATCATGCGTGTTGCATTATCCACCTCTCTATCTACTTCCCGCAAGCCTTTCAAATTTAATAATTTTTTTATTGATCATCCAAATTTTTTGCAGATAGTTGATGAAGCATGGTGGATGCATCCTCCCCTTTCCCACTCTCGTCTAGCTATTCGGCTCTTTCACACTAACCTCAAGCTCTTGAAGTCTACTGTTAGACACTTAAACCGGTCCTCCTTTGGTGATGTAACCGGCCGAACCCGAGCAGCTATGATCATCTTCGCTCTTGCCAACATCAAACTTTCATTGATCCCTCCCCATCCAACGTCCAAGCTGAAACAGATACGGCTCAGCAATGGTCCTTTCTAGCGAGCGCTGAGGAGAAATTCTATCAACAAAAGTCGCGCATAACTTGGTTGAAGCATGGTGATCATAATACGAGTTTCTTCCACTGCACGTCCTCATCACGCACCAGTCGTAACACTATTCGTCGTCTTGTCCTTCCCTCTGGACAAATTTCCACCGATGTTGCCCAGATCAAAGCGGAAATTGTCCGCCATTTCCAGACTTTCCTTCAACACCCTGATCCTATCATTCCTTTAGATCCTGCTTATCTTGAAAGACTTCTCACTTATCGTTGTCCTTTGATTGCATATGAGCAGTTAACTCGGCCTATATCGAGTCAAGAGATTTACGCCACCCTATTCTCCTTACCCTCCAACAAGGCTCCAGGACCTGATGGATACACGGCTAAAATTTTCAAAGCTGCCTGGGCATACATTGGAGCGGATTTTGTCACAGCCGTACAATCTTTCTTTCTCTATGGTTTCCTACCGCGAGGAGTTAATGCGACCCTCATTTCGCTGATTCCAAAGAAGGACGATCCCTATACAATAAGGGATTATTGCCCAATATCCTGCTGTTACATTCTCTACAAAATTATCTCGAAGATCCTTGCCAACCGCCTCAAGGTCCTACTCCCTGACTTCATCGAACCCAACCAGATTGCCTTCATCAAAAACCGTCTTTTGCTTGAAAATGTCCTCTTGGCCATTGAAATCATTAAGGACTAGCACAAGACGACTATCTCGCAGAGGTGTACGCTAAAGCTTGATATCTCCAAAGCTTTTGATTCCGTCAGCTGGGATTTCATTACTTCCACTCACCAGGTTCTAGACTTCCCCCTCTCTTTATTCATTGGAGTCGATTATGTTTGTCCACAGCTACTTTCTCTATATCCGTCAATGGTGAATCTGCAGGTTACTTTCCGAGCTCCCGCGGTCTCCGCCTAGGTTGTGCTATTTCCCCTTATCTCTATGTAATCGCTAATGATGTGCTATCAAAGCTTTTGAATGATGCTGATCTCACTGGTCGTATTGGCTATCACCCCAATTTCCATAGACTAGGCCTTACTCATTTATGTTTTGCGGATGATATTCTAGTGTTTTCTGATGGTTGTCCAGGCTCCATTCAAGGGATATTACAGGTGCTGGACATGTTTGGTAATGCTTCCGGTCTTCGAGTCAATCTCACCAAGTCCTCAGCTTTCCTCACGGAAAACCCAACGCCAACACTACTTTGGGCTGTCATTGATAGTGGACTGCGGTGCGAGGCTTTGCCTATACACTACTTAGGCTTACCCCTAACAACAAAGAGGCTGTCTCGGGATGACTATGAGCCGCTTGTTGATCGTACTTGATCTCGGTTACATGCTTGGTCAACTAAGCTTCTATCTTATGCAGGTCGCCTACAGCTGATCCATTATGTTATAGTTAGCACTGTCAATTTCTGGCAGTCCGCTTTCCGTCTGCAAAAAAGTTTCTTGCGAGATTTAAATAGTTTGTGTAGCAGTTTTCTATGGTCAGGTTCCTCGTTTTCCTCATCGTCTGCCAAGGTAAGTTGGGCTGATATTTGCTTTCCCAAGTTGCAGGGCGGTCTCGGCATTAGGAGATTTGAGGATACCTTCATCGTATTCTCCCTTTCCTTGATTTGGCGCTTGCATACAACACATCGTCCTTATGCACCGCATGGACTAGGTTATATCTTCTTCGCCACACTATGTTTTGTGACGTATCTACCAATGCAGACGCTAGATTCTGGATTTGGCGTAAACTACTGAAGCTTCGGACCTTAGCTGCCACCTTCCTAACATCTCGGATAGGTAATAGTTGTACAACGTCCTTTTGGTTCAATAATTGGTCTTCTCTTGGTCCGTTGTTTGCAGCTACATGTGAGATGGGAATTCGTAAGTTTGGCATTCCTCATCGAGCAACTGTAGTTGATGTAGTTGACTCGGGGCAATGGCGTCTTCAGAGTTCCCGTCGTCTTTCCCTTCGGCCACTATATCACACGATACTAGCGCACCCGGTCCCTTCACGGTCTGCCGTACCTGATGTATGTTTATGGAACCATGGAAATGATCAATACAAGGACACATTCAACTCCACCGCTATGGAAAAAGATTTGCCCCTCTAATCCTCCTAAATCATGGACATCTATAGTTTGGTTCAAATAAATTATTCCTCGTTATGCCTTTATTTCTTGGCTTGCATTTCTTGACAGTTTAACCACAGGCAGAAGGATGCGAGCATGGGGACGTGTGCAGCCTTGTGTCTTTTGTGGGGAGCCTGATGAAACTCGGGATCATCTCTACTTTGCTTTCCCGTACACTTATACCTGGTGGTCCGCTCTTACGACCACTATCCTCGGTCATCATCTCTCTCCGGACTGGCAGAGAACCGTCTCATCCATCCAGTTGCGTTCCCACTCTCACCTGGATTCAGCTTTGCTTCGCCTCAGCATCCAAGCCACGATCTACACTATCTGGTGTGAGCGCAACGCTCGCTGCCACGAACTACTGCCCCAAGCTCACTCTCACCTCCTTCGGACTATCATTACCACTATTCGGCTTCGGATTGCCAGCTTGCAGTATCCTCTTCAGTCATGTTTTCACGGTCTTGCATTACGATGGGCATATATTCACCCAACCATTGCCTGATTTGATTGTTGTTTGAGCTTCTCGAATGGACTCACTACTGGCGTTTATTTCTATTGTATGAGCTTTTTCATTTTATTGGTATATGGTTCCGATTGTCATGGTGTATACTCTTTTTCCTGGTTCTAGTTTTATCCTATTGGATTTTCTAGAATCAGGTTTTAACGAGGCCATCATGACAATCACCATTTAGAACCATATACTTTTAGCTTGCTCAGCTTCTCCCATACATTCTTTTGTAAATAACACTTTTATTCATTTTAATCAAATTAGCATTTCATCAACAAAAAAATTACACACTACACATTCATATAAATATTTAATTATGAAAGAAATATGAAAAGTTATATCCTACCTTCTACTATATCACAATATTAAATAAAAAAATAGTAAACTATACTCTAGAAGAAAATTAGTCATATTAACAATATTTGATGAATTATTTTATAAGTAACAAAGTTACACATTTATATAAATAGCTAATTATGAAAAATATATGAATAGTCATGTCTTACTTTATACTATA
The DNA here is from genome assembly GCA_900406425.1 of Iberis pinnata. Lineage (NCBI taxonomy): Eukaryota > Viridiplantae > Streptophyta > Magnoliopsida > Brassicales > Brassicaceae > Iberis > Iberis pinnata. Next base: position 5,807 of record OVBE01015097.1, on the reverse strand, counting down.
CCACAAAATTAATTTTAAAAGTAAATTATGTCCTCCTTTCTACTATATCACAAAATTAAACACAAAATAGTAAAAAATACTCACTAAAAAAAATTAGTCGTATTAACATAATTTGATTAATTATTTTCTAAGTAACATATTAAATACACATTACACATCTATATAAATAGTTAATTATGAAAATAAATAAAAATTATGTCTTCCTTTCTACTATATTAAAAAAATTAAACAAATTATATAAACTATACTCACTAAAAGAAGGTAGTTATATTAATTTCTAAAGTAGTGTTTTTAATTTTTTCGAGGTTTTAATAAAAAAGTGACTATAATTTATAAACAAAAATTTACCAACTGACGGAGTATCAAAGTATAATTAAAAAAACTCTAAACTATTACTCAACCTAACTAACATACATAATATTCAACAATCACAAAATAAAGTATATAAACCCAAAAAATTTGCATTTTGTATATTACACAGAGTAAACCCATTTGTTAGTTTATGATTAATAATTTTTCCATTATTTTACTTTTATTTAAGAAGATATTTGAACTAATCACCAATTTTGTGGAGGTTAATCAAACAAGATTTTCACCAATATAATTTGTTGAATAAAATATTTTAGTGGCTACCAAATCATGTCAAATGTTTTTGAGCGGTTTGAGTATGAAAAAGTAAAGTATAAATTTATATTCAACATTCAAAATGCATCATTAATTTTTTTGAAATTTATTTGTCGTTTTTCAACAAAATTAGTTATATTAAATTTTTCAATAAATCATCTCATACTAAATTTCTTTATGAAAATTATATCACGATTATCTAAATACATAAAATAAAAATTCACAAAAACCAACTAAGTACTTAAAAATACACTAAAGATTTTGTTGAAAACTAATTCCAAGACTTTTGCATACAACCTAAAATATACATAAGAAAAAAAAATTACACTAAAGAACATAAGAAAAAAGTAGAATGTAAATCACTACACTTGTTGTTAATGATTATTAGTTTCTTTCAAAATTATGTCACAATTTTCATCGAATTTTATAATCTTATTCAATTAATTTTTTTTGTAGCTAAAAACCTAAATTAATATTAAAATTATAATATTTGTTCAAATTATCTCTATAATATTTTTTATTCTAGTCATTTATACCAAAACTCTAGTATATATATATATATATATATATATATTCATCTAATTCGAAGAAATCTATTTGATGTTTTATATCAAATTAATTTTTCATTATCTTTATATATATTAAAAATTGAAATATACACGCAATGGAGTCTTAGACGGTCAAGTAAAATCTCATCCACAAAATAAATTGATATGTGAGCAGCATCATTGTAATAAAGGTTGTAATGCCATTTAAAGATGAAATATAAAGAAAATATATCTTATTTTGAATAACTCAATGAGCCAAATAAATCTCAATATTTCAATATTATGCTATTTAAATCTAAAACTTCCCAAAATTTTATGATAATCTCTATATTACATTGGTTGTTCTGTTCCGGTCTGGTTTACCAGACCACCTCAAGTTTGAGTAATAGAATGGCTTTTTGAGGAAAAAAAAAAAAAACAAATTTTGAACGGTTAATTTTTCTTGAGATCAAAATGGGTTAGACCTTGACCCTTTTTTTTTTGAGGTTTTGACTATGAAAAATATATTTATTCTGCTGGTTTTGGTATGCTTCTTTTGTATTTGTTCTGTTTGTAATTTGTATCTTTTAATTAATGAGATAAAAAAAAAAGAAGCTTGGTTATTCAAAAAACAACATCATATAATTATCTTTGACACAACTAAGTTTGAACAACAAACTATTATGAGAATAGGTTCAGTCCATGGCATAACACATGCAAACCACTGTATAGCATCTGGGTTTATATGCGAATGTTGATGCGGGATATATACGATAGATATTTCTTTTAAAAAATATAAATAAATTATTAAATATAAATGAAGTATCGAATAATTATAAAAATAATAGAGAAAAAAAAATCTGAAAAATACTCCAACCTTATAACATTTGTCACTTTAATACACGAACTTTTCCGGTTGCCATTTTAATACATCAATTTTTTGTGGTTGCCATTTTAATACATCAATTTATTGTAATTACTATTTAAATACTTAAAATTTTTGAAATCAAATTCCACTTAACGGAACCCTAACAGACGTTAACCATAATTACACAACTTTTCTCGTTTCTCAAATAAAACATGAACTATTAATATTTTCTAATTTAATACATAAACTAACAAATTTGTATAATTTGATATATGTGTTTTAAAATACATGCATGTTAATAGAATTACTTTAAAAAATTATTTTTTGAAATAATTATTGTTATATACATTTATGTTATATTGATGCAAAAGAGATTAAAATATATAGAAAATTTTCAATAATATCATTTCTTTTACCATCATTACCTTATCGTTTTGTAAATCAACATCAAAATTTTAAACAGAAAAAAACCTATGTCTAAACACATATTTTCCTAAGTTTTTAAGTGTTTTTGTTTGACTCACACATGAATATTATTTTGATCGTTATAAAGTCTTTCGCGAGTAAACCGAACAATAAACTTCAAAAAGTAATGAGAAAGTATGTTCAAATAATGATGGTAGTTTTAAAAATAACATCAAGGAAGTAGAAATACTAAAAAAATTCAATTTATTTTCCATTAATAGTAGTAATTTCTTCACATGTTTTAAAATGTGTTCTAGCAATTTTATTAACATGAAAATGTATTTTAAAACAAAACTATCAAATTATACAATTTCGTTAGTTCATGTATTAAAATGGAAAATCATAATAGTTCGTGCATTCTTCGGGAAACTATAAAAGTTTGGTAATTATGGTTAACGGCTATTAACTTCCGTTATGTAAAACTGCGATTACAAAAAATTCATGTATTATAAATGGCAATCACAAAAAATTGATGTATTAAAATGGCAACTAAAAAAGTTTATGTATTAAAGTGACAAATATTATAAAGTTAGAGTATTTTTCAGATTTTTTCCCAAAATAATATTATGTTTCAATAGAACTAGAAAAACAAAAGCTTTTAATTCCTCTCTTCATATTCTTGTTCTCCACCTACATCTAGAACCAAATCACCAACAAATTTACAATCAACATCGAACAGCGTATATATGGTCGTATAGTTCGTTTATGCATTGTATAATCATGCGTATATATAAAAAATGTGTTTTTCTACCATATTGTAAAAAATGGTACAATAACCAACTGAACAGTGTAAATATGGCGTATATATAACCGTATTTTAGAACGCTGATGTAAACTATTGTTTAGAGTCCAATTATTATTATTTTTCTTTGTCATTAAAGAAAATATAAAGAAGCACAAAATATTTGGATTCGGATTAAAGCAAATGTTTCATATGAGCTAGTCATGCCGGAATGCATCTTTTCGTTACTATTTGCTTGACAATGTTTTTAGAAGTTCTAAAGACTCACTTCACTAGCCCCCTAAACTTTGTCCCTCCAATCTTTTTTCTCCTGAACTTTGAAATTCCTTAATTTTTCACTTGAACTTAGATTGCTCCTTAGTCCCCCCCCCCCTTCAATTTTGTCCATCCAATTTTCCCCCCTCAACTTTGAAGCTCCTTACTTTTCCACGTGAACTTAGATTGCTCCTTACTTGTCCCCCTCGACTATTTGTTCTCATTATCCCCCAAGCGATCATAAGCACTAATTTGCGATTTAAATTATAAAAAGTGATAACGAATTACGTTTTGGTTTAACCCAATAAATCTTACATTAAAATATTTTTGATATTAAATCTTACGTTAAAATATTTTTAATATTTCTTTAGAACTAATACAACAAAAATATATTAAAATTAATTAAAATAACAAGTTAAATATTTTTCTTTTAATTTTAAAAAATAATTTAATTTAATTTATTATTTTAAAATATTATAATATTGTAAAGGGAAAATTCCCAAAAAATACACGAACTATTGAAAATCTGGACAAAAAATACACGAATTATTTTGATTAGTTGTTTAATACATCAAGTATGAGAAATTTGTTTTTTAATACACAAACTATCAAAATTCATAGACTTTCAATGTCGCAGTTAATAGACGTTAATTCGATTAACTCTGGTTGATTAAATCCGTTAACTTTTAATTGTTTATAATTAAGTAAGCTCGGTAATGACAAGATGACCCTTATTTAATTTAGAGTTTTTAAGATTTTTTCCAAATAAATTTAGAGTATGAACCCTAGAAAAAAACATCTCAAACTCGTAATTGTTGTGTTTAGTGATGTAAAGGTTTCGATTTCAGGAGAAAACAAGAAGAAGAATCGACTCATCATCGTCCTCCTTTGAATCAAGAATCTAAGAAAGCCATCTTCGTCCCTTCTGCCGCTCAGCCAAAAAAGAAGGAGGCCCAGCCATCTTCTCAACCGTCGGTGAAATCGGGAACAAAGCGTCCTAATGAAGGTGCTTCAATGGAGCCAAATTTGAAGCAAGCTAAGAAGGTTAAATCAGGAGACGAAGAGAAGAAGATCTAAGAAGATTCAAAGAACCTGCTTTTCAGAGACTATGGGCAGAAGAAGATGAAATCATTGTCCTTCAAGGTAAGATCAATTTCAAAGCTGATACAGGGAAGTCTCCTTACGAAGATACAAACTGATATTATGATTTCATCAAGAAATCAATAAGCTTTGAGGTAAGTAAGAACCAATTCATGGATAAGATTAGGAGTTTAAAGAGGAAGTATATGGGTAAAGAGAAGCCTTCATTTACGAAACCACATGAACATAAATCTCTTAAACTATGCAAATATATTTGGGGACCTGAAGGAATGGCTATTGAATCTGCTGTTAAGTCGAATGGAGTGTCGAAAAAGAGTCAAAAGTCGTAGAAGCTTGAATCTGTGAAGCAACAGCTGCCGTTTCCTTCTTCACCTAATGGCAAAACGATTAAAGAAGATAAGAAAGTGATGACTTGTGGTGGTGGTTTGGAGTCGTCGATTGATTTTGGATTGGTTCGAGAACTCATTTCTTATGGGAAAAATTGCGGGTTTTGGAGTTGATGAGCATACGGTGAAAGAAAGATGGAGGTTGGTACCAGTTGAGAACAAGAAGAAGGTGGACGAAAAGTTTAAGATATTGCAGGCCAATGAGTTTGATTTTGTAATGCAGAAGACAAAGTTTTCGCATTAAGTGACCTCTATGATCGTTGAGGCATCTAAGAAGAAGCCTTTAGATATATATATCCAATGTCAATGCAATCTCTTTTTTTAAATTTAGGATTCACCATTTGTCTTCTTTGTCTTCTGTTTTTTGAATCTATGTTTTCTAGTGTTTTTAATCTTATGAACTCGTCTCTATATTTAGGATTCTTGCTTATATATAAAAGCACAGTGGAAGTAAATTCTGTCAATGTTGTTCTATTAGTAAAAGGCTATTGCTAAATTGAAAGCAAAACTTCAACTCGGTTGTTATTTTTATTGATTTTGAAATATTTTTGTTGTATTAGTTTAAAAATAATTAAAAAAAATTTAATGTAAGATTCAATATTAAAATTATTTTAACGCAAGATTTATTGGGTAAACCAAAACGCGATTTGTTATCACCTTTTATAATTTAAATCGCAAATTAGTGTTTGTCACGTCCCTGAACTTGATTATTTCGCGGAACGAACCATGGCCAAGTAGGATCCGCAACTTGGCTATGGGAAGTGAGACAAATGACTTAGTTTCTTCAAGGCAATGCGGACAAAGGGGGAATCCGAATGTGAACTTAGCCTTTAGACCAG
>OVBE01015095.1:0-11688 GCA_900406425.1 Iberis pinnata | reverse complement strand
TGTCTGAGTTTTATTTTACATATAATAAATAAATCTTCTTAAACACTCTAGTATTTTACACGGAGTAAAGAAAAAAAACAACAACGTTTAGTTTCCCTAGTTTTGACCCTCGTCATCTTCTCCGGAATCATCTTCGTCGAAATCGTATTCTCCCTCATCGTGTTCGCTGGTATATTGTGAGTGATTTTGATATGTAATGCGACTGACTTTGATTAATGTTAAAACTGAGTTTGTTTTCCATCGCGGGTGAGTTATATGTCTTGTTGCGGATGACTTTGATATATGTTGTGGCTGAGTTTGATTTATATCATCACTGGGTTTTATATTATGATGTGATTGAGTTATTTTATATAGTGGCTCAATTATATATCTTATTGGTGCTGAGTTTTAATTATGTTATTGCTGATTTGTTTTCCATCACAGCTGGGTTAGTTGTATTTTTGACTGATTTATATTTGTCTTTTAATGATCAGATGCCAGCCTCTGAATATCAAACACGGTATTACCCCCAAAAAATTAGAATGAAGGGGCTTTAAATCTTTAAATAAAATCCTTTAATCACAATGTCCGTTTGGGAGACATCCCGGAAGTTAGAGAATCAATAGGTAATGACGTGTTGCAAGAGCTGCAGCGGTTACCTATTGGAATCATTGCCAGGATAGTTGATAGCGTGATCGTGTGGTCTAGTAAGACAGTACATTATCTACTTTCTAGACAGCTTCACGTGAATAAGAAGGAGATTTGTAGTATCGTTCATGATTAACCTATCATGTTTGGATTAAACGAATTTGCTGAGAGAATTGTGTTAAATACAAACCCACTGCCAAAGGAAAGCTTTCAACCTGAACCTGAGCAATACGAAGCTTTCTTGGATAAGTTAAATGTACCGCATGGGATGGGACCCAAGTTATATGAATTGAGGACTGCATTAAAGGTTTGTCGAAAATGGAGTTATGAAAAGCGCAAATGATTGGGGTTGTTATTTATGAAAGCCATGGGTATTTATGTTCTATATCATAATTTTAGGATACCTTTTGAAAGTGCAAAGAGAGTATTCGACGATGAAGCTATGATGGCATATCCATAGGGTCGTTGTGCATTTGAAGTTCCTGTTAATTCTATTAAGTTGTTGAGTCCATAAGGTAATTCATACACCATCAATGGCCTGAAGGATGTGTTATTGGTTTAGGCGTATGAATCAGTCACTTGCTTTAGAGAGCGTTTTGGGATTTGGGCAAGTGACAAGAAGATTATGCTTCTTAGATAGGGTGGAAGTGGTACACGTGCAAGTTTGGATTCTGTCTTCTCTGATAAGATAAGAGATTATGGCAAGGTAGTGTTTCAGACTGTGTTTTTTTTTTGGTGGCTGTGTTATGTTGAGACGTTTTGTATCTCCTGTTTAACTGCTGAGTTATCCATTTTTTATTTTCTTCTTAGCTAAGTTAAGAGTTACTGATAGCTAGTTTTTATTTATTTGGTATATTAGTTATAAGGTTTTGATAAACAAATTATCTAGTTTTTATTTTCAACGTGGCTGAGTTATGAGTTACATAGTTTTAATTTACTTGATGACTGGGTTTGTTTTAATTTTAAGACTGAGTTATGAATTACTTTTTGCACGTACACGTGAGGAATATGGTCATGAAGGATTCTTTACAAGAGATGTTTCCTTTGTGGCCGGATGAAGAAGATGACCCATAACTTGTGAACTTGATAACTGACATGCACGCATGCAACTTTGTTATAGGTTCTTGGGATGTGCAGAGATATGAGAACAAGAAAAGAAGGAAGGGTGGAGATTCGGCTGAGAAACCAACAAAAAAAATCAGAAGGAAGATAAGAAGCAGAAGAAAGTTGTTGATGTAAATCAGAAGGAGGAGAAGACAAAGAGAAAAGCTATTACATAGATGGAAAATTCGCACTGTCCGATTATCGTTAGTTAAGTAAACTCAGAGAGAATCCCAATTATCCAGATATCTCGGATTTCTGTGAGTCAAACGTAAAAAAATCTGAACACGAAAACGAGTAATAAAAGTATGAATTTAAGAATACGCAAGAGGGAAAAAGAGGTTTCTTATTCTGTATCGTATGAGCGTGTTACAATCAGGTGGTAGTCNTAAGAAGCAGAAGAAAGTTGTTGATGTAAATCAGAAGGAGGAGAAGACAAAGAGAAAAGCTATTACATAGATGGAAAATTCGCACTGTCTGATTATCGTTAGTTAAGTAAACTCAGAGAGAATCCCAATTATCCAGATATCTCGGATTTCTGTGAGTCAAACGTAAAAAAATCTGAACACGAAAACGAGTAATAAAAGTATGAATTTAAGAATACGCAAGAGGGAAAAAGAGGTTTCTTATTCTGTATCGTATGAGCGTGTTACAATCAGGTGGTAGTCTCGGCCTCAAGAACTATTAGTGAATACCTTAGATCTAACAATTGAGACTGATAACCTAATTGAGTCATAGATCGCTAAGAATGGAAGAAAAAGTCTAAATCCCTAGGTATTTCAATGTGGAAATTTGAACATGTTTGTGCTCTTCCTATTCATCTCTCTTATATAGGCTTCATGGTTGGTCCATCTTCCTTTTTCCGTATTTCGTTCTTCTGTGGAAATCTTCCTTTTCTTGTTTATCCTTCAGCATAAATATTCCTTTTTTTGGATTTCTTCCATTTCCTCACGGCTTGCTGGACAAGCTACAACCATCATTGCGCTTGNGTCCATCTTCCTTTTTCCGTATTTCGTTCTTCTGTGGAAATCTTCCTTTTCTTGTTTATCCTTCGGCATAAATATTCCTTTTTTGGATTTCTTCCATTTCCTCACGGCTTGCTGGACAAGCTACAACCATCATTGCGCTTAGCCTATATTCTCGTCTGGAATTGTAAGTGGGCCATTATAGTGCTTTAGGCCTCGTTGGGCCATTTTAAGTTTTAGGTGATTTTTATGATTCTTCTCGGATAACCAGCCTTTCACACGATGATACGATAGTGAAATTACGCAACGATAATATTAATCATATAGATGAGATAACATTGGTTTTTAAGTGAGTTGTTATCGTTTAATACGATTGATAAATACGGGCTTGTCCTAATGACCATTCGGAATGATGATAGTGTTAATCGTATAGTCAAGATATTCTTATATGTTTCGCCTAAACATTATCGTTTTATACGATTAATTTTCATACAAAAAAGTATTATGGTTTTCATTGCAGAAGTCCAACGGAAACTGGGAATGATATGAAACGAGAGATGGGAGGTTTGAGGTGATACAAAGCATGTCATGTAGCTTGCTAGTTGATGAGATGAATGTGTATGATCTAGCTCGCCAACGGGCAAGCTGAATTTGTTTGATCCAGCTCGCCAACTAGGGAGTTAAAATTGCCTAATTCAGCTTGCCAGTTGGCGAGCTGAATCTATCTGATTTAGCTTGCCAACTAGCGAGCTGAACGTATGTGGAAACGTACCCTAACGTGTACGTAAACGTGCTGTCCATAGATGGCGAGGTTTGGGACCAAAGAGTTTGTCTGTAACCAATATTCAAACATATAACGTTTGTCCGAAGATCATGATTTGCTTGTTGTTGTTCCAAAATCTATATGTCGATGTCTTTTGTACTTCCCTAACATTGATTTCGAGTAAGATAGCTTAGACCCCAACATTGATGTATGCGGATTATCTTTCCTCGTCAAAACTTTAGTGATAGGAAACCCTAATGGGACAAAACCTTCTCGGCTAAGGACAAAATAGTATAAAGATAATCACTTAGCTATTTGACGATTGTTATCTGATTCTTCGGAAACATATTCCTTATGATATTTTAGCAGTATTGCGGTTTAATTAGTTTATTCTGTTGAGTGTACGAGATTCAGCTAGCCAACTGGCGAGCTGAATGTATGAGATCTAGATAGCCAACTAGCAAGCTGAATGTACGAGATTCAGCTAGCCAACTGGCTAGTTGAAAGTACGAGATTCAGCTACCCAACTGGCAATTTGAACGCACGAGATCTTTTTCAAAGTCTCACGGCTTGTCTGATTGATCGGGATGATACGACTAGTGCAATTTGATGTTCGGATCATCTGATTAACATATGAATGATGGTTTTTATACATCAATTTCTTCATGATCGTTTTTGACCCCAGTAGTAAGGAAGCTCTGCAGGATATTGTTACTTCTCCGAATAAAATTTCCAGAAGATTAGATAACTTTGATTGTAGAATTGAGAAGTTTCAGAACTTAGAGAAGAACATTGGTCAACTAGTCAAAGAGGCAGTCAATGAGCGTATGAATGAACTGGCAATATGTGAAAGTGTCGGAAACCTCTCAGAAGTTCCATCCCTATCTATAACTTTCCCCTTGCCGCATAAAAATCAACATCAAATATTTGTTAATAGTCCACCCGCAGCTAAGACCCCTTCAAAAGGTTTGGAGGAGAAACAGAGTCAGGTCGAGGAGCTTGGTAACCAAAGGTTTTAGGGCTAAACAAAATTCGTAAGATAAAGTTTCAAAGGCAAATGAGGTGAAGAAGGATTTGGCTCCAGAGTTTACGAATGCTTGAGTTGATTTCGTTGGTGTTTCTCCTACTAAGGGACTAGTACGTGTGTTGAGGAGGGGCAACAGAAATCAGAAACAATATAAGAAGAAGGAAGAGGTTCAATTAATAAAGAAGGAGGTCGCTGATCAAAAGATAGGCGGGGTTGATTATAAAAAGAAAGAGGCTGATGCTGAGAAGAAAGAAGCCGTTGCCGAGAAGAAAGAGGTGACTGAGAAAAGGAAGAAAGAGGCAGCTCAGAAAAGGCAGAAAGAGGCTTAGTTAAAGAAACATAAGGTGGCTCAGTTAAAGGAAGAGAAGGATGCGACAAAGAATGAGACCCATGCTGCTTAAAAAATCTGAAAGTGATTAAAGAGAACAGTTCGATTGCGGATGTGACTAAGAAATTTTGGGATGAAGAGAACGGACTGCTGCTAGAGTCTGATGAGGATGAAGAGGAAAAATTGAGGTTGAAAAGAATAAAAGCTTATCCACAGGAAATGGTTCAATTATCTCCTACTAGGTCAAGTATCTCCAAATGTGATCCTAAAGCACAAGATTTCCTCACATTGGGCCAAATGAAACGACATGCATGAGGAAGATATGAAACCTTCAATATCAATATATGATCCTCTAGCAATTGTTCAGCCGGAGAAATTGAAGAGACTTATGGACCACCGATAGCAATACAAGTATGGACCTTAAAACCATTTTTTGATAACTCTATCATCATTCTCTACATAAAATTAGTTGTGCTTAACTATAAGGGACAAGAAACCAGATAGAAAAGATGTGGATGATGAGGGTTCGTTCTTCAAAATGCTTATTTTAAAAAGAGATGAGTGGCCAGATCGGTATTTTGGAGGGTTGTTTGATAATGAAAGTCTACTTGACGGTTGTGTTAATTAGCTAATGGTTGGGTTATTTTATATAGGCGACTGAGTTATTTACTCTTTGATGGTTGGGTTAGTTATGGATGGATTATATAATATGTGACAGCTGAGTTAATAAGTTAATGGCTAGGTTATTTTATGTAGTTGAGTATGTTATTTAATCTTTGATGATTGGGTTATGATATTTTACTATTCTTTCTACAACATCTTACTCTGTATGTTAGACTCCTTATGCCAAAGTCCTGGAAGATCCCATCCCATTCTGGTCTAACCTCATTTGGTGTATTGATACTGGGTTCTAAAAAAATTTTATTTGTGATTATGCCCAGTTAAGCATAAGACTGAAATGCTTCTAATTCTATGAAGGGTATGAAGATTTAGTAAACGGCAGGATTCCATATGACTTCCAAACAAACTTGAAGATGTTTATAGATGTAGATCATGTGTACAAAGTACTGAATATTGGTGGTGATCATTGGATGGCGTATGATGTTGATATGCGGAATGAGAAGATGGATTGCTATGTCTCAATCATTGGAAAAGTAACACAAACTAAGAAAAGAATACTAGAATCATTTAAACTGCTAATGCATATGATTCAATTAACGCTTATCGAATATCCAGGGACATGCATCACAGAGTGGCTCCAGTTTGTACCACTGATCCCACGGGTCTCCCCATCCATGGATCACTTAACATTGGCGGCAATCGATATCCCGACAATAGACATTGTTTATTTGAGTGACCCTTTGGAGAAAGAATGGAGGCTATTTGTTGCTCCACGCCAATGCATAAGATGTTTGGATCTTCTGCTTCGCAGACCATGAGAACTCTCTAGATATAGTGATCAAATCACCATTGAAGACCACGGCGGGGAACATGATCATTTTGAGAAAATTGTAGGTGTAGAGATCCAAATCATGCCACTTCTCAGAGGCACGCATAATCTTTAAGCTTCCTCCTTCCATGTCGTCAGTCTGGAAAAAATCCCTATCCCTAACAATGAAGATAGCAGAAGCATCTCAAAAGATCTTTGTATGAGAAACTTGCGACCTTCATGAGAATGGTTTCAAGGACTTTCGGCAGGAAATTATGAATTTGTAGGTTTAGCCTCATTTTTTTCATGATCACTAAAATGGATTAATGGACAGATGAAGAGAATGTGTATATATTAAACTCGAAAGATCGCGAATGAGAAGACATTAAGATGAATATTCACGAAGAAAAAGAGTCACAAGTCTTTGTCTTGTAACTCAGCCATACTTATTAAATGATTATACAACTCAACTATATCGTTAACCTAAGCCAACTGTTAGTAGCCATAAAACTCAGCCTGGCCTCAAATGGAAAGTAGCTATATAACTCAGCCAGACCTCAGATACTCTTTATTGAATGAGATTCTAACTCATATATATTAAATCATATTCAATGTACTCTAAACAACTCATTAAGAGTGTAACTCACTTCTATATATTTCTTAGGAAACCCTAAACCACAAATCATCAACCCTAAACCAAAAATCATCAACCCTAAATCCTAAACCCTAAATACTATAACAATCTTAACTCAACCGTGAAGAAGAATAAATCAGTGGTCAACTGTAATTTAATCGTGATGTTTCTGATTTTTGGGGCGGAAAACAATAAACCCTAAACCGTAAACAAAAAATCCTAAATACTATAATAATCTTAAATCTGCCATAAAGAAGAATAAATCATTCTTCAAGTTTAACTTAATCGTGACGTTTCCGTTTTGTCGGGCGGAAATTTTTATTTTTTGAATATTTTTTCGTTTTGACTCACGATGTTTTGTCTTCTTATCTCTCTCTATATATAGTTACCCTCTTTACCCTATGTCTTTTTGTTACCATACTCTCTAGAAAAACCTAATCAGTTCAAATATTTTGAATATGTCGGTTGTTCCTCCTTATTCTGGAAGGTTAGAGAGCATTGTCAATGCCATTCTTAGTTCCTCTGATCTGGAAAACCTCTCTGTTCAACACCCTGGTCCCAATATTTATCCTGACAATACTAGTATTGTGTAATTTAAATTTCTATACGAACTTATGAAAGCATTGACTCCAATTCTTGAACAAAGATGGGTTCATGAGTGGCCAACTTACCATTTGATTCCCGGTCATTATAAGGAACAATGATTTCTTATACTCGTTGTAAGCATCAATTGGGTTTTCTTCCATAGATATAAAAATCTCTACAAATAAGCTAATCCTTTATGTCCTTTTGTTTTGGAAAAAACAGGTGGGATATAATATGATAGTTTGATCATTTTTTTAATATGGCGAGAAGAACGCTTTACCGAACCCAAATGCGTATGTTGAAGAGAACTTGGGCGCTTTTCAGCGACAAGCTTGAGTGGATATTAACAAGATTTTGGCTTGAACTAGTAGATAATTATGGATTTTGGGTTTGTATTAAGTTTATTAAGTTTGCATAACCCATCCGTATAACAAACACAAGTTAGCCGTAAAATGAACATACTCAGTCATAAAGTAAAAAACATAATTTCGAGATGCCCGAAAATAACCATCCGTTTAGTTAAATAACTCAGTAGTATAACAAACATAACTCATCCATAAAATGAACATAACTCAGTCGTATAGTAAAAAAAACTCAGACATGCACAAAAAGTCAGCCGTTTAGTAAGAAAACTCAGCCACGAAATAAAAATAACTCATCCATTAAATAAACATAACTCAGTCGTAAAGTAAAAGTATAACTCATACATGCAAATAAAAAAGAGCATCAATTTAGTAAGATAACTTTTTCGTGCAAATTCGGCTAAATTTTCCCGCCTCTTCGTATTATACTAATATCAAGAAACTTTTATAACCAAGGTATGATTTATTTTAATGGTATCAAGGTCAAATGCAGCTATAATGTCTTCTTACGCATCTACAATGTGATATTACAGGTGAAATGATGTCTTATTACATTACAGAGGTCAAACGCGACTATGATGTATCTTTGAAGCTGATGTGGTATTACGAGGCAAATGATAATTTTATATTTTGGTTTCGAATGGGGTTCTCGCTTAAAAGTCACTAAAATTTTTGGTTAACTAATAGTCAAATGTAATCTAAATAAATCATTAAGACTCTAACTTAATTATTTATATTTCTTATTAAACCCTGAACTACATATCATTAACCTTAATCCTCAAATCATTAACCCTAAACAATAAACCTTAAAAACCAAACCTTAAACCATAACTCAGTCGTAACTCAGTCATAACATATTCGTAAAGTAACAATAATTCAGTCGTATGGTAAACATAACTCAGACATAAACATAAGAACACAGTCGTTTATTAAGAAAACACATTAAGTATTGATTTTGAAAACACGTTAACTCAGATATTAGTCGTGTAAAATACAGATAAGTATTACCGCCTCTTAGTATCAAACTAATATCAAGAAGTTTTTATAACCGAGGCAAAATGATCTCTTATTACGTTATCAAGGTCAAACTAATATGTTTTGTCACTAAATTGTACATCGAGTAGGGTTTGCGTGTAAAATTCATTAAACTGTACACGAATAGGGGTTTGATTGACGTTTTGTCAGTTAAAACTTTTTAATTTATTACATAATGAAGTAACAATAACTCAGTCGTATGGTAAACATATTTTTTACTATTATTTATTTTTCACTAATTTCTATCTTTCGATTTTTCTCACTATTGTTTATTTTTCCGTTTTGGTCATATATTGTTCTGTTTTTGCTGTGTTTTCTGCAGATGGCCAGAAAAAAAGATTGAGTCGGATTTGAAGAGTTTGAATCATAATCCTCCCTCACAATGCAGCACCGGTTAGTCTGTCATTTACTTAAATACATTTATAGTCTAACAGACGCACAAACCTGTAATTTCAACTACAAGAAAAAGTAGTATTGATAGCACTCCACGATAGCGCGAATTACTGGAGTGCTATCGTAGACGTCGCGAGGGTTGCCAACATTTTTAATAGCGGATAATAAGTGCTATTTTGAGATTTAATGAAGCGGGACCTGATCCCGCGAAAACTTACTTATTTTTTTTGACGTTTCCCTTTTAATTTCTTTTTACTTAGCGAAATTTCTACTAAAAATAAGATTTCCTTTGCTATTTTATTCTATAACTCTTAAATAGTGTCATCTAATCTTTTGCAATTTTCTTATTTTCTTCGAAACCCGTAATCAACGAAACTTCTTCACCTTCGGCGAAGCTAGAATTGGAATTCGATGGAGCTGTAGTCGCGATTTCGACGGAGATACAAAAGAGACTTACAGAAGTGGAAAGTTAATCGATCAAATCCTATTCTTGAGAATCAAAGGTCAAAAAATGTTGGAGAAGGCATGGGTCCATCTTCACAAGTATAAACAAATTAAACTTAGTTGGTGTTTAATTTGTAGTATAACACATTTTTCCTTTTTTCCCATATAGAGCTGATCCTGCCTAAGAGATAGGTACTCGGAAGTTTGTCAATTGTGTTGCTGCATCTTCTGGTGACATAGATGTCATACTCAAGCAGTGAAGTTTTGTCTCATCTTGTAACTAGGGGAATGGATGGAAGTTACAAATTGCAAAAAATTTGGTTTTATCATGGAGAAATATATAATGAGGCTGAAGTGGTAAGCAAAGACAACAACTATAATGATGAAATTATTGGGTTTTATAAAGCAGCTGTGACGTTTGATGAAGAATTAGCTAATAACAATGACATAGATGAAACGGCAAAGACAAAAGATAATAAAGAAGACGAGTTCCTAGCAAAGTTAGCTGATGCTGAAACTGAAATTGTAGAAACTCTTTGCATGTTTGAAAGATATTTTCCTCCAAGCTTCTTTGATATAATGGTGCATTTGACTATTCATTTTTGATATAATGGTACCTCTGGATTCAGCAGACCATGATGCAACATTAAAATGGTTTGAATTTGGTCCACGAAGTAGTGTTATATAGTGAACGGTATGAGGTTTCAGACAAGTACGATTCATAGAGAAATTCAGAACAGTGGTGTAACATATAAGGCCACAACAATGTGTAGATCTTCTGTTTTTAGTAACATCATGTGCTTCACACGTGACTCAAACTTAAACCGAGTTAGGCTTCAATTGGGCTTGTCTCACACTTAATTCGAATTTTTCAGATCCAAGAAATATTAGTAGTGCTGAAACTTGTTTATACATTGCTACATATGTAACTTGAGTACAGTACTATGATGTTTATGTAAATATTAGTATAATAGGTAAAAAAAAATTTGATAAATAATAGGTAACTTTTAAGATAATCTAAAACGATAACAGTACTATGATGTTTATGTATACAAAATATCATGGAAAACAATTATCACTGTAGAAGAAGCATAACGGATTATTTAAAATATTAGTATGTTAATAAAAACGAGATTTAAGATCAATTTATTCTGATTTTTCGTTTTGAAGATCAATTTATTTGGTTCTAAATGTTTAAATCATAATAACACATTATTTGTTTTATTTATATAATTATTGCAGAAATGTGTTTGTGTTTCCCTCTCAACCCAATATAAACCCTAATCCATATACAAAAGAGTAAACCTAGTTTTGCACTGTTTCAACATTACACATAAATATATTAAGAAAAATAAACAAAATCAAATGAATATTGACGTCAGATGCGTCACACACATTAAACGTCACGAAAGACGAAACAACGTATAATAACGACACACATTCATAATATATGACTAAAACCATTATATATACAATACATACATCAACAGTCCGTCATATTCTCATTACCTCTAGTAATAAAAAAAACTCAAAAAAATGAATCTCATCCCAGAAGATGTAGAAGACGATCTAGCAACTCTTAGACGGTATCTACCCAGAAAAAGGTACAAAACTATGCTGAAACTTATGAATTATTTGCTACTATGTTTGGAAGATTACCATGAAACCAAAGTTCGTAAAATGGAGGTCGACGCGAAGATCACCATGTTAGAGAAGATAAGAAACACTTTGAACTTCAGAAATGGAAGCGGAGATGGAGAGGTTGAGAGAAGACAAACATTACATCGATCTCGAATTCAGCCACACTCACCGCTACGACGTAGACTACAGAGCATCCGGTGTTAGATTTTTAGATTAACCGCAATTAGAACAGTTAAGATTGAGTATTTCGTTCTTTTTCCTTTTTCTTTATGTTTATGATTTCTAGTTTTGTTTAAGTAATTCATGTTTAGTTTTTTATTACAAGTAACTATCTACATTTATATATATATATAT
>OVBE01015094.1:467-11688 GCA_900406425.1 Iberis pinnata | reverse complement strand
GATGGTGAAAAAATGAATTCAGATACAAAGCTTTTGAACGACGAATATGCATGTGGTATTATGGAGTTCATGTAATTAGCACATCGAAAACCTTGGGCACAATGCAGTCGTAAGTAGTTAACATGTTCATGCTTTTTATGTCAGAATTCTCATAATATCATGATAGATTTAGTATGGACTCACTTGTATGTGAATGAGTTTATGCCGAACTATAAAATTTGGTATTTACATGGAGAAATACCTGATGTTGTTGGTAGTATTAGCGGTATTGAACCATTGGCCGATAGGATAGAGGAACCCATAACGAAATTAGATTTTGGGGCACATACGGTTCAAATGGTTAGTGATATTTATAAAGAAAATATAGAGTCGGTGCAGGATTCGGATGGAGGCCTAGATGAAGGCACAAACGGATGCGTTCCTCGCCAAGATGAACGAGCGGTTCGGACCACCGCAGTAGGTTTAGGGTTGTTTTAGACATTTCCCATATTTTATGAATATTTTAGGTTTTTGTAAATATTTTGGAATTTTTAATTTTATTAATATATTTTGAGTATTATTATCATATTTTTTATTTTAAATTTATTATTAATTAATAAATAATAATTTTACTAATTGAATTAATATATATTTTTAATTTAAAAATCATGATCCGTTAGTATATATCCATCAAAAAACTTATCAGTGTTCCGTCAGTAATATTAACAAATACAAACTAACGGATTACTGACAAAATAGTAATCAATATACATCCGTCAGTAATACTGACGAATTTATATTACTGATGATTTATAACTGACGAACAATCTCCGCCAGTTAATGTGTTTTTAAGTGAATATTTTACATGGGTTAATGAGTCATCTATAGACAATTAAATGGCTGCGATCCTCAATATTCGGAACATATATTACAATAGAAGTTTAGTCAACATCGATGGCTCTGTATATTCTTTCACGTGTCATTGAGACAGCTTGAGCAGGACGGCAATGGTAACGGTTCAACACGCTAAGTTGAGACTTGAGAGTAGGGGTGTCAATTGGACATATTGTCCCCAGACCAGGTTCAGTCTGTTTTAATGCGGACTGTCCATAAACATGTCTGCAATATAAGCGTGTCAATTGGGTAGTGCCCAAAATTCTCCGCTGTCCATAGCAAGTTTGTCCGTAGCGGGCTTGCCCAAACGGATATGAGATGTCCATTTGGACATTAACTTTAGGATTAAATCTAAAAACTATAAAATAAAATAAAAATATAAGAAATAAAAAACTATGAAAAACTATGAAAATCTCTTAAAATTATTAAAAATTATAAAGATTGTAAAATTATAAAAAGTTATAAAATTTATTTTATATTTCAAATTTCATATAATTTAATATATTTTAGGGAAACTTAATCAGTAAATTTTTTTTTTACTTTTCTGCATCTTATATAATTTTTAATCAAAATATTATAAATAGTGATTTTTATAAGTTTCAAATTTTTGTAGAGTTTTTATATATAAAAAAGTTTTTTATATGTTGAATTTGGATTAATTTAGTAATAAAAGCTACAAAACATGAAAAGTTAAAAACCACAAATTTGGTAAGCGGACGTCCGTGGACAAACCCGTTTGGACGCGGACGTTATTGGGAACGGACATAATTTGGTCTGCGTACATGCGGGCTTGCCCATTAAGCGTCCGCAAATATAAATGTCCACGCGAACATGCCCAAATGAGTGCGGACAAGCCCAATTGACACCCCTACTTGAGAGCAGGGGCGGACATACTTAGAAAGAATTGGGGCAAGTGCATCCAACTCATTTTTAAAAAATCTAAGTAATTTTAATTAAATTTAATTATACATTTAATAAAATAACACAAAAATCCTTATTTTTGTTAATATAACTGTTGTGCCCCCAACAAAAAACAAAAAAAAGGTTCTAGATTCGCCTTTGCTTGAGAGTTCTTAAAACACTAACGAGCAATTAATATCATTTAACAAAAGAACAAACAAAATTAATATCTTATATAATGTTACTACGAGTATAACACTAAGGGGGTGTTATTTGTTATGGAGTTTTAATGGATTTTAAAATCTGTGCGAAATCATGTGTTATTCGTTTAATGATTTGTAAATCCTAAATGAAATCAAGTGTTTTTCGTTTAATGATTTGTAAATTCTAGTCCAAATCCAGTGTTATTCGTTTAATGATTTTATATTGGATTTCAAATTTCACTTTGTATTTTAATGGATTTGGAAGAATTTCAAAGTTAAAAATACAAAGGACCAAATCTAAACATAAAGCGTGGTATTTCAAAATCCAATCATTTTAAAATCCATAAATTTCCAAATTCTCATGGATTTATAAATCCATTAAAATACCATAACCAATAACACCCCCTAAAGTTTACCAAAGTTGTTGAGAATGTAAGTTGGTATACGTAAAAGGTCTAACACGAAATTTGGAAATATTAGGTTTATTGGTTGGGTAAGTATTTGGTCAAATGGTGATTTATGTCTATATTTAATTATGTTGAAACAAGTGACGCATCAAGGTTGTTATAGTCTTAACGTATTTTTTCCATATATGATCTTAATTTGTTTTTGTAAACTTATATGTGTGGTTGTGAAAATGTCGAGAAGATATAACCTAATGCTCAAAAACGTAAACTTGTAGAGAATATGAACTTTGGCATAATCAAATGATTATGATGCTATAATGGGTTTTATCTGAGAAGTATTTGTCATGTTCTCGATGAAAGAACAAATTATTTTTAATGCTAAATTATTAAAATGTTTTCTTTTAAACTATTCAACGGTATTAAAATCGCGTGTCATAAAAGATAGAGACCATACGAAGTTTAAGTACCATAACCACTACAAGCACAGACTGACATAAAACCAAGTTTTTGTATTGGTTAAATGTTCCATGAGCGAACATATATATTATTATTTTTTTAATCAACAATTTACTTATATTAACTCAAAAAACAATCTACAAAGAGTACAATACAATCCTTCCAAGGATAGGATAAACCTATATAGGATAGATTCACGACCTCTAAAAAGAGGTGAAACTAACACTCTGAAATAGAGTAGAACATCTTGAATACCGGAAGTACACATAATGGTACAACCATTTGAATGAAATATCACTACCAGAAAAATTGTGGAAAAATGACCGCAAAATCTTGATGAATACAAATCCGTCAGGTTTATCTGAATATCTTGACGGAAACCTGACGGATGCGTATCCGTCAGTTAAAAAACTGACAGACATATATCCGTCAGGAATTTTCTAATGGATTCCTGACGGATACCCACCTGACAACATATCCGTCAGGAATCTCTAAGAAAATCGGTCAGAATACCCACCTGACAACATATCCGTTGATATTACCGTTGCCAACGGTTATATTCATATTTACTGACGGATATGCCCGTCAGGATTCCGTCACTATTAATTCTATAAAACCAGAAGGTCCAAACCTTCATTATTCATCATTTACTGACCATTTATAACTGACGGACATAATCCGTCACGAATCCGTATGGATTCAGGATTCGTGACGGATTCGTGACGGATTTGTCCATCACGTTTTCGGTGTTTTCTTGTAGTGTATACCCCCTATCTTCTCGTTATCGATATATGACGAAATGGAAGATTGCTAGTAGATGTGTACCCCAGTGGATATGCTTTATGAAATCTAATATAAGAAAACTAACAACAAAAAGTACCAAAATCCATATAATCTAGAAAGACATACATATAATATAGTAGAATTATTGTAATTAACAGTGCGAAAATAATGTGGAAAAAGAAATGGCCATGTGATCATACATTAACCACATACTCTCATTTTCTTGAAACTTCGGATACCTTCCAGGAGCTTCCCGAGCCTATCCGTTGAATATGCCGCCACCAAATTCGGGAAGTTGCCGCCGCTTCCTCAACCACTTGGAGCTGTTGCATACGAACAGGCACCCTATGCAATGGTCAATGGAGAAAAACATTGTATGCATCTATCTGATAAACTGGCCATTGACAAGCTCAGCAAGGCGCAAAAGAACACAAACAATTCTCATCTTGACAACAAGTGCAAAAGTAGCAGTGTAATCTACTCCTTCTGTTTGATTGTTACCTTGAACAACCAATCGTGCCTTGTACCGCTCAACGGAAACCTCTGCATTATGTTTTATCTTGAAAACTCATTGACATCAAATAGCTTTTTTTATGAGAAGGCAAATCAACAAGTTCCCAAGTATCATTAAGTTTCAATGCATTTATCTCTTTAGTCATAGAGGTACGACAAACTTCGGACTAAGCTGCTTCTATAAAATTCCTCGGCTTAGTTGAAGTAACCAGATTGGCGAGAAAGACCTTGTGACTAGAAGAGAAGCGATCATCAGAGATATAATGCCCCAAAGGATAAAGACATACCTTGGACC
This sequence comes from Iberis pinnata, assembly GCA_900406425.1. Classification (NCBI taxonomy): domain Eukaryota; kingdom Viridiplantae; phylum Streptophyta; class Magnoliopsida; order Brassicales; family Brassicaceae; genus Iberis; species Iberis pinnata. Next base: position 7,258 of record OVBE01015094.1, on the reverse strand, counting down.
GTAGAAGAAGATTTTTTGGAGCCAAAGGTGACGTGATGGGGGTCTTGGAGCTATCTAAAAACACCTCACGAGTCTGCTTTGCTCGATAACAAATGTCACAAGACTTAGAGAAAACAAACAATGTTTTATTATTAGTAGACAAAGGTAAAAAATAAAGCAAAGAAAACGAAGGATGTCCTAGCCGTTGATGCCATAACACAGTCTTTAAAAACCATTATTTTATTGATACAAGCCGCCATCACATCCGTAAAATAGAAAACTGTATCACGTTCTTCACCGGATCCAGTTAGAATCCTCGTAGAACGGTCATGCAAGATATAAAGAGTATCCAAAAATAAAACAAAACAATTAGTTTGCTTTAACAACTTTAAGACCGAAAATAGATGCAATTAAGGTTCGGCACATATAAAACATTAGAAAAAATTATTGCATTGGTTAATGCAAGTGAGCCGATCTAAAAGGACATAGTTTTATCAGAGAAACCAATAGAGAAAGGTGGAGTATCTTGAAGTTGCATAAGCAAAGTGATATCTCCGGTCATGTGATGTGATGCTCATGTGTCAAGAATAATGTCTCCATACACTTCTTACCCAAAAAACAATTTTTTGATGGTGCTTTTTCATCGACTAACTTGGTCAAGGTCTGTCATTGCTATGGTGTAAGTTCTGGAAAGTGAGACTCCTCGGAGCTTGTAGCATGTGATGTCGAGTCTCGACCACGTCCACGACCATTACATGATGAAATCCGACCCCCTCTTCCAAGTGTTCCACGACCACCGCAACCATCATGCTCATTCATCCATTCGGAATATCCATTCAGTTTCCAACTTCTATCGTTATCATGTCCAACTTTGCCACAGTGTGAGCAAAGAATCGAACAACCGCGTCCTACAGTTTGTAGACCAGTCCGGATTGTTCTTGATCTTTCTTAGCAACTAAACCAACCGCATCTTTATATTCGAGGAAACATGATGCAGCGAGTCTTTTTTTCATCATAAATTACTTTGCAGTATATTTCACCAAAAGTGGGAAGAGGATCGGTTATAGCCGTGCTCAAGCCTCTGAACCGAGAATCATTAAGATCTAAAACAAATTGATTTATTCTTTCTTTGTCTCTTTGCTTTGCAAATTCATTGTTTACACCACAAGAAAACTTGATTAGAGGTTGAAAGATCTGCAGCTTGATAGATATTGAATTTAATTTCTATAACTATATTGTAGAGAACAACTCACTATAGCATAGATAGGGTCGAATCCCACAGAGACCAGATAACATAATTTTTAGTTCGGTTTCGAATCAAGGTAAGACAGTAAACAAGAGTTGTTTTGTTAACAATATTGAATAAAAGCAATAAGTAAATGGTTGTAAATCAATAAAATAGAAGCATAAGGTCTTAAGAAATTCCACATGTTATCAGGTTTAAAAGTCAGGTTAACATGCATGATTTAACTTTGAAAATAGTTCTTAGCAATAAAAACAGCAATAAAATAATCTCCTCTCGAAGTATTAAACCCTATGTTCGAATTACTAAATACACGTTATCGCCGTATTTAGATAATTCAATCAAGCATTAAGTTCAGGAAAATACTCTCGCAAGCAAGAACACATATTCATATACACTAGATCAGATCTTTAAACCAATATATTTGCGTTTATCAATCTAATATCAATAAAATAAATGGTCAATCTAATTCAAGCATTAAGAACAAATCGAGACTAAGAACCTACCAAATTCAATCCTTCTTATAAAAATCTACCATTCAAACGTGGTTTCCCTGGGAAACCCTAAAATCTAACTATGGAACTACTTAGACATTGAAAAGTAAACACAAATCAATATCAAATAAGAACTCATAATAATAAAACAATAATCGATATTAAACAAAGGTCCAGAGAAAATTTTCTCAAATACAGGGTTCTAGATTCGTCTCCCTCAGTAAAAACTTAGAATAAAATAATTGTAATAAAAATAAAACCAAAACACAAGGCTTATATAGTGTTAAGAAAAATGAAAAACTAAAATAAAATAAAGGGTAGCCTTGAGGACCAATTCTGCAAATTTTGGAAATCTTCTAAAAAATTTTGGATGAAGAGATCGATCGATCTCTAGAGTGCACGATCAATCTCTTTGTTCTGAATTCCCAGGGGATTTTGCACGATCGATCTGGTGTTTGTGTGGTGATTTTGGAGGATTTCTGGAAAAAAAGGATCGATCGATCTCTTTGTGCCCGATGAATCTCTCTGCACATGCTTCTTCTGCGAGACAACTTGACCGGTCTTCAGTAAAACTGTCATAACTCTTGATTAAAACAATGTGAACATCTTCAAACAATGGATAAAATTTGACTTTTTTGCTGGACTCTGTAACTGCATATGTCAATATTCGTCCGTTTGTGCAGAAATCCGTTTTTTTGTTCCAGAACGACCCAAACACCTAGAAACCTGAAAAAGATACCAAATTTTAAGGAAAAAACTCGGATAACGCTTAATAGCAAACATAAATGCTCACTAGAAAGCGTTAAAATCGAGTAATATTACAGCTCGTCCCACAATGCAGATAAACGTCCGTAATATTCAAGAAAGGTTTGTCCTTCTTGTCGACAAGCGGCAAGTGGTGCTTTAACATGATGAATTCTTACTATATTTGCAACTGCAAATCTCTCCTTCAATTCTTTCCATAATTGATGAGAATTTGTAACATAAGCAATGGTAGACCATACCTTTGGTACGATAGAAGATCGAAGCCAACGAAGTATCATTGAGTTGACCACAATCCAATTCTCATAATTTGGACTACCTTCTTCTTGTTTTTTCAAAGTTCCATTAATGAAACATGTTTTCTTTTTAGCTTGAAGTGCATTGAGAATCTTTGAGGCCCATTCATTGTAGTTTTTTTTCCGTAATTTGAACGGAAGTGATCAAAGCACCTGAATGGTCAAATGAATATAAAGTATAATGAGAGAGCTGTGTTTTCGCAGAAGATTTTGGTGTAGCCGATGAATAGGTTTCCACCATGATCGAAGTTCACGTCTTCTTTCTCTTCTATTCTTTGAAATTTCTTCTTCGAATTAGGTTTAGATTCAGTTGCTTTGATACCATGTAGAAATCTTAGTTTCTTGATAAAATTGACTTGCTTCATTAATGATTCAAAGACATGTATTTATACATGAAAGTAAAACCTAAAATCATTAGGAAATCAATAAGATAAAGTCTAAGAAATCTTCCTAAAATCTAGCTAGATAAGGTAAACACAAAATATGTGTTTATCCTAATAGATATATGTCGAAATATGTGTTTATCCTAATAGATCGCAGGGTACGTTGGTAAAATGTTGTCATAGTTACGTACTTCCAAAAGCTCATCACTTTAACAAGTTGAGTTCGTATTTTTATGACAACCGATTTATTACAAAAATAATATTTGTAAATCCAATTGACTGACCATTTTTGAGTTTTAAACAATAAAGATTCAGCAAAATTCATTTTACCATAACGATGCTCAGTTGCACACTAAAGAAAATTATTAAATTAAAATTATCATATTATAATACATCAAAATATATGATATTTATAATTTATGTGACTGCAACTAAAGTACAAAACACGTAACGAAAATATGGATGGTCTAAGAAAACCTAAGTCACTAATTAGTTTCGCACCTTCAAGCTACCACATCGCATATCGCAAAATGGACAAGAAAAATACTGTCTCACTGCATTGCATGAATACAAAAAATTAGTAAAATAAAAATAAATTACGGAAAATAGAGAGAGATAAAATTGTTGGAAAAACTGAAAAAGACTCACCTTCATCATTCTGTAATCGATGAAAAATACTGCCTCACTGCATGAATACAAAAAAAAAGTAAAATAAAAAAAATACGGAAAATAGAGAGAGATAAAATTGTTGGAAAAAACTATAGATATATATCTTATCAACTTAAGCAATGTGTAAGACAAAATCTCATACTCTTGGTTTCCTTTTGCCTGAATTCTGTAACTAAGGCATCTTGGAAGATAAAATGGCTGCATAAACAAAACCATCATAATGAAAATTCAGTCTATTATCAAAACAATCAAAGATGAATTATATATATAATAGACACAAAAAAATAGAAGAGAGAGATCCATACGTTGTACTTAAAACGACAGTGAAAATTCTCATCGGCTGAAGATTTCACACCAAATTGTCTAGACATTATCGATTACTTACAATAAACCTACAAATTCGAAAGTCTCTCGAAATTAGTATTTTAAATCATGATAAGATTATGTGGAAGCTTTAGCAACTAAGTTGAGACCTGATCGGAAAAAGTGTATGTATGTATGTATGTTTGTTGTATTTCTTACTTTCTCTCATTTTGTATTCTTTTATACTACAATTTTTTTGTCACTATTAACTTACCTTATTTTACAAAGTTTGAATAACTTAACTTACCTTATATAAAAACAAATCTGTCAAATTTAAATTAAAATAAACATGACATAAATATTAATATTACAAAGTTAAAAGCTATTTAAAAGGAACTAAATCGGCTTAGATACATTTTTTATACGTAAAAGTATTTTACTAATGTATTTAAAGATATGTAGACAAAAATAGTAGTTTGAATAAGATCTTCGAGATTTGTTGCCTAATTGAATTTTAACAATGGTTTTTCGTAGGTTTCCAGAGTTCTTGGATAGATCGATCCATGCTTGGATCAATTGATCTCTTTATATGTGCATCCTGGATCGGTCATTCTTTAGTCTAGATCAACCCGTCCATCTTCATTTTTTCCGTTTGCACCTGAAATCTTCTGAAACCGATTTTTTCGCTCCAGAACGTCTTAAACACCTAGAAACCTAAAAATAGGCCAAATATACATGGAACTAACTCGGATAATGCCCAATAGCAAGTATAAATACTCACTATAAGGCACTAAAACAAAGTTATATCACTTTCTTACATGGTGAATTATAAGAAGTTGTTTATGTCAAACAACCTGAGGGTTTCGTTCAGAATGGAAAAAAAGATAAAGTCTATAAATTAGATAAAACGTTTTATGGACTTCGACAAGCTCCAAGAGCATGAAACCAAAAACTCAATAGTATTCTGAAGGAATTAACATTTGTTAAGTGTACAAAACACTCATCTTTGTACTAAAACAAGAAAAGGAGACGTTATTATTAATTGTTGTCTATGTGGATGACTTACTAGTTACAAGACCAACAATCAATCTTGTGCTTTATTTCAAGATGAGAATCTCTACAAAATTTGACATGAGCGACCTATGAAAGTTGACATATTATTTGGGTATTGAATTTCATCAAGGGAATAACGCTAAAGCAATAAATATATGCCTTAAAAATCTTAGAAGAATCAGCTATGGAAGAATGCAGCCCTTCACAAAGACCAATAGATATTGGCGTAAAACTTTTGAAAGCTAGAGAAGAAGAAGGTGTCAACGAGCTGAAATATATAAGAATTATTGGATGTTTAAGGTATAATTTTCATACTAGACCAGATCTTTCCTATTATGTTGGAGTTTTGAGCAGGTATATGCAAGATCCAAAGGAATCACATGCAACTGTACTTAAACAAGTACTTAGATACATAAGAGAAACATACTCCTTTGGTCTCTCATATCAGAAGAAACGGAAGACTCGAATAATAGGATACACCAATATTAGTCACAACGAAGATCCACATGATGACAAAAGTACAACATGCCATATCGTCTATCTTAAGGAATGCCCTAAAACTTGGTGCTCACAGAAACAAGAGACAATTGCATTATCTTCATGCGAAGAAGAGTTCATGGCTGCAACTGAAGCTGCAAAGCAAGCTACAAGGCTTCAGGATTTATTAGAAAAAATCGTAGAATGCTCCAACTAGCAAGTTACGATCAAAACACTTGCATGGAAATAAATTTTTCCATTGGAGAAGCAAACACATATACAAGAGATATCACTTCATTAGAAAATGCATCAAAAATGATCAAGTGAACATATAGCATGAGCCAGGAAATGAACAGAAGGTTGATATTTTGACTAAAGCACTTGGAAGAATCTAGTTCAAAGAAATGATGGAGCTGATTGGTGTCCAAGAGATTAAAGACGATAAGTTCAAGCTTAAGGAGGAGAATGTTGAGATAAGCTTGAAAGAAGATAAGAAAACTTGAAGAACAAGATATGTTTCTATTCTAAGATATAAATAAGATATGGTCCTATATTTTAGGAGTTATCTAAAAGATGATTAGGAAGTATTTTACTAAAAGGTTTATGAATTTGTATAACCTTATACAAAGATCATCGATTTTAGGGAAAAGAAACAAGAGATTTGTGTCTGAGATTTGGGTTTTGAGAGAGTGGGAGATTATTATTATTCTCTTAACCTAAAGTGTACATATATCGATTATTTAATTAAATATTTACGTTTTAAAAGTGGCAACAACGGCTGGTTTCAGATCTTGAGAGAAATTAGGGTTTAAGCCCAAACTCCTCTTAAAAATTCAAAAAAAAAATTGTTCGAATATATTCAAGAAATTGAGTTGTCCCATTACTGATGACGGTTTCATTCACAAGGTATAAGACTGGATACAAGTTCAAATATTTTCGTTGTAATTGTTGGTTCTTGAACTAATCGTCACTGATATATTATATTTTGGTTTGTAGGAAGAGCTTATTTTTCTTCTTAACAGTAATAAATTAACAAAGGAGAACAATCCATTTAAACATCTAACACAATTTACAAGCAAATTACCATATATATATATATATATATATATATATATATATATATATATATATT
>OVBE01015093.1:0-11690 GCA_900406425.1 Iberis pinnata | reverse complement strand
GTTTTTACACCAAGAACATGAAGAACAACTTAAAGAAATGAAAAACCTAAGACAAAATCTAAAAAGGAAAGAAAAACTAAAGCTTGTGCAGATGGGGGCGAATTAGGGCTTTTATAGTGTTCAGAGAAAAGCCCTAATTCGCACTAAAGACAAAATGCTAATCATTGTCTTGGATCTTGGGCCTTGATTCAGGTGGTATCCGGATTTGAGTTGGTCGGGTCAGAGCGTGTTTGACTTCACGTTGGTAAGTGCCTGATCGATCCGAGCTGAAGACGTTTGCATGAGATCGATCCAACTGAGATGCGTCCAAAGTGTGTCTGAGGTTGGGATCGATCCCGGGTAATAAGTGCTGAGATCGATCCCAATATAGGTGAGATCGATCTCTTCTGTTTTCTTCTTAGTCCTGCTTCAAATTCGTGCACTTCCTTAGCTTTGTTCAAGACTTCACAAACTTCTTTGAAAGAGAGAGAGANAAGAGAGAGGTGGAGATCGATCCAAGTAAAGGTGGAGATCGATCCCTGCTGAGGTGGGATCGATCTGAGATCGATCTGAAGTGGCTATTGGATTGATCTGGATTGTTGCTGAGATCATTTGGAGTGTTGCTGTTGGGATCAATCCCGACTTAGTGCAGAAGTGCTTGAGATCAATCTGGGCATTTGCTGAGATCGATCCTGCCTTGGTTCTAAGGTTGATCCAGTCCATTCCATGATGAGTGCTGCTCCATTCAATGTTAAGTCCTGCTTTTCTGAAATCTCACAAATCCTTCCCGAAAACTCCTGAAAGTCCTGAAAAATCTCCAAAATGCGTGCATATGCAAATTCTAATGCAAAAGTCCTAAAAATCATAAACTTACTAAAATCAACCATAAAGATGATGTATGCACGCTTTAAGACCTCAGAACTGATGCTAAATGATATGTAAAATCCATGAAAATTCAGAGTCATCAGTGACCTGCAATCTTTCCTGATTTTGATGCATATATTTTACAACAAATTGGAACTTTATGACCAGGTGCTGGAATATTAGAATTTTTATTTTCTTTCCCTAATGAAAGCTCACCTAAAGCCAACCTAACATCACCAACCTCTATGTTGTCTGAAACAAAAGATGAGAGAAGAGGATTAATACCTTCTTCAATAACTGTTTCACCCTCTTCAATAACTGTTTCACCCTCTTCAATGATGGCCTCCTCATTAGCACCAGCCAAGACTTCATCAGAAATATTAGCTTGGTCCACATCAAATCTCCCATAAGATCGTCTTTTTCCGTATTAAAAGGAGCCTCAGTCTTTGGCAGTCCTATTTCTTTTTCATTACCTTTCCCATCCAAGTCATGTTAGGAATGAGAAGTCCCACCTAAAGCCTTAGGGGCGTAAAGAAGTTTTGGCCATGCTGAAGAACCTTATTTCATTACTTTTCCTATTAAACCAATTTTAGGACCTCCTGATTTTTTCTCTTTAACTTTCACACTTTTGAATCGTCGTGAAGCCATATCCCTTATGTTGGAATGTCTAAAACGGTTTACCCACAAACCAGATTGATGTTGATCCTCTCGAATGGTCAGGTTGCCNGTCAGGTTGCTTGCCCAACTTTGTCCAACAAAATTATATGGAAAGCCATATCTACCTTCATCTTTTTTGTAAACCAAAGCTCTTTTCGCAGGAGGCTTCCTTTGAACCTCCCATTTGGGATCCTCATGCACACGACCTCAGCGTAAGAGCCCTTACTCTTTTATTTCTCCATTGAGTTCTCTACAAACTCCTTCACTTCAGGAGAAACATCTGCCGAATGAGTTAACCTGAAGCAATTAGAACAAAAATTAGCTAGTTTATCATAACTAAGCTTAATTTCAATGACATCACCCGAGTCAAAAGGAACTTATGTGTGAAAATATAGCGGGTTGAAACCATCTAGAGTGACAAACACACTACCAGAACCCACATTAATATTTTTTACCATCCCAAGAGCATCTCCAACGGCTCTTAGAACATCCTCATCGCAAACATGAAGTGGGACTCCTAAAGGCTTAACCCAAAAAGAGATAGAAGATGGATAGTTTGGAGCAAAACTAGGTTCCCATCTCACTAGGGAAACCATCCAACTATCAAAGAAATAAGGTTCATTTCGTAAAACCCCAATCAAGTCTTCTTTGGAACCCATTGTTAAAAGGAATCTACCAGATCCCAGGTCAGTTCCCCTGACGTGATCTTTTAGTCTCCAGATTTTAGGGAGATTCACTAAAAGAGATTCCATATTCTGAATTCAGAAGCCTACCGATTAGCGAAAGTTCAAATCGTTTCAGCTTTGACTCCATGGCCGAGCCCATGATTTTCACCGTAGTTGTTCAGAGAATATGACCCTTCACCTTATTCAAACCCATTTGAGCCATTGTTAACAACCAGAAAATGATATGAGAGAAGGGGAAAATAGGAACACAAAGTTAGATAAGCTCTGTAAAGGAACTGAGAAATTGATTAAGTTGGAAACCACGAAGTTCTTGGATTTAAATACACCGAGATACTCAATTACCTCCGTGAAATCCTCGGTCACCCTAGATCCGCACCTTAATTTTATCCGACTAAAAACCCAATCGTGTAGATCCAATCGGTATTCTTGATTGAAAGATTTTCCTTTCCCAAATAACACACAGATCGTGTAACCAAAAGAGTACCAAATTTGAGAGGAGATGTCTAACAATCTTCCTGAGTTTTCCATAATTTAAAACCCCAATGAATCACAAAAAGAAAGAGTGAGATAGATTGATGAATATGAGATTCGCCGATCTCGATCTAATCGCATAAGCAGAGATTGGGAATATATATCTCTAATTAGATCCTCCAAACCATCGAAAGAAACCCAAAATCCAAAATAAATTGCGTTGAAACCTAGAAAAGAAAAGATGAAACGAGGAGAGAGAGGAAACCCCAACACATATCTATACGCTCTTTTTAAATGTTTAAGATACTATTGTTCTATTTCTTTTGTTCTTCTTTGATAAAGTATTTAACTATACAATTTATGGTTGTTGTCATTTATTCTATTCTTCATTGTTTTTTATTTATTTTTCTTACGAGATGTTATAAACTTATAATTTTTATCTTATGGATAATTCATTAAGTATACAATGTATGTGATGATGTAAGTGACTTGCTGTACATTTAATAATGGACAAGTATAGATATAAGCTGAAAACGCTAAAGTTTATATGGACTTTGTCTTTAACTAGGGCCCAAAACGTCCAGTCTGAAACTGCACGACATGCAACCTACCGAGACATAATAGGGCGAGTTTCAAAAACCCGTTGTAGAATGAGGATGTAACATCAACTATTTTGGGTCTGCTTTTGACTATAACCAAAAGAAAATGGTGTAGTGGACGTAGGTTTCGTCTATAATGACAGGGTATATTTTGATTGTACATGTAAATGATTTGCTTTGTATGATAGCCAAACACTCTGAAGCAAGTACATGTATGAAATTTTTAAAAGTAACTTTGATGTGCCAAAACACTTTGAAACACGAAAATATTTAACAAAAATTGGTTTCATTGCGTAAGGTGGACAAGTGGGTTGGGTAGAATTAACGAAATTGGTCCATCCAAAACCTAATGGGTTGGACTATGGATCCATATATCGGGTGAAAATATGGTCCATGTGGACAAAATGGCCATGTATTTAAAAATTCGATTAGATAAGCTAGTGGACAAGAGGGCGGCATTTTCTGCTAAATTCGTCTATGACGAGTAAGGATAACGAAAAGACAATAATATAAGTTGGGGTGGAGACGTAAAAAAGGTTTTTTCTAACAAAACTAGCCATACACAGTAAGATACAACATGGACAATAACATAAGTTGGGGTGGAGTGTTTGACATAGGAATATCTACACAAAACATGTCCACTACCACAAAATGGTCCACAAGATATGTGTACAAAACACTTTGGAACACGAAAATATTTAACAAATTGCTTTTATTTTTCTCATCATTATTCGAGGTATTTTACCGTGTGTGATTAAAAACTGGTTTCATTGCTCAAGGTGGACAAGTGGGTTGGATAGAATTAACGAAATTGGTCCATCCAAAACCTAATGGGTTGGACTATGGATCCACATATCGCGTGAACATATCGTCCTTGTGGAAGAAATGGCCATGTATTTAAAAAGTCGATTACATAAGTTAGTGGACAAGAGGGCAGCATTTTCTACTGAATTCGTCTATGACGAATAAGGATAACGAAAAGACAATAACATAAGTTGGGGTGGAGATGTAAAAAAAGATNTTAGTGGACAAGAGGGCAGCATTTTCTACTGAATTCGTCTATGACGAATAAGGATAACTAAAAGACAATAACATAAGTTGGGGTGGAGATGTAAAAAAAGATTTTTTTAACGAAACTAGCCATACACAGTAAGATACAACATGGGCAATAACATAAGTTGGGGTGGAGTGGTTGACATAGGATTATCTGCACAAAACATGTCCACTACCAGTAATACTGTTTCCATAGCTTGAAATAACAAGAGCGTAAGAAGCAACCTAGACATCTTCCATTTTGTTGGCATTTGTAACAACAACGATATGGAGTAGGGACATATTTCTTGAGTACCTTCGCGGTTGCCATTTTTTGCGCATATTTGTTGAAGACATAATGCAAAAGTCCAAAAAAACATTCTCGAGTATACATGTAGTACACTCCCGTGAAGGGGATGCCGATAAAAATCTAACCAATATCCCAATCGCGTAGTTGATTCTACCATCACATAATAGGAATATAGCACGTACGATATTTACTTTCAATGAAGTGATGGGGCATGTGCAACGTATAGAATATCGATTGCATCATCAACTTGTCCTTCGCATTCTACAAGACGTAAACTCTCCAAATAACAGGATACTAAATTCCCATCATGTGCGCAATGTGAAATAAAAATGCTGAAACTTGGAGCCGGTTGCTGCAAGATATGGGAATGTTTCAATTATCTGCAAAGATGTCGTCCTCAAAACACGTTCATGAAACACTAGTGCTACCCCATATTTTCCACTAGCCATGATAGGGCCTAGTACTTGGAAATCACATATCCCAACTAATGCTACAATAGATAGTTAAATTTTGAAGGACAGGGAAGAAAGGTTAAAAGAATCCATGAATCAATAGGATAGTGCAAAAGTTGATTGTAAACTAATGTTGACAATCAAATGGTATATATTGAGTAAACAACCATCTACTTTGTCAACAACCAAGCTAACAATAAATATTCATGTGGCAGGGAGATTTAATGATTTTCAACTATCCAATTAGACTAAATGATGGAGTAGGTGGGCCCTGTCTGCAATCAAAAAATTCAATTAGTGATGGACATAAAATTATGGACAGCGATTTGAGCTGTTTTAGTGTTAACAACGTTGATATATCGGGTTATAGACATGATTACCCCTTTTGTTTGCGGATGCGTAATTTTCAGTGATGTGTAATTAGGGGTGGAAGTAATGTTCAAAATAGCAACTTCTGGCGCAACATATGTCTATATGGACATAGCGTTTCTTTTTAGGTTGCAAAAGATAAGGTTAACATAATTATGTTTAGGTTTTAAAATAGCAACATAAGTTTATAGATAGGCAAACATGAGACATCATTAATCAACCTCTCAGTGGCTTCACAAATTCTTCATACACTTCAATCGTGTAGTTCATGCGCATGTTGTCCGCCATCTTCTCGGTTATACCACCCAACGACAAATCTTAGCTATGAAGTTCCATAAACTTGATGGAAAATAAGCCACAATCTCCAGAACGATGGTTTTGCGAGACCTCACGTACATGGTCATAGACAAATGTTGATGGAAAAGGTGGCTTACATAGATGTTCCCGGACAAGTTATTTTATCGCAGCTTCCAACATGTCCACCAGAGAATCCATCATATTACACATCTTCCGCTCGCCTGTTGCACTGTGCAATGGATCCAGGATAAGTATCTTCCCCATTGTTAGATCAATGACCAGTGCAACCCAATGCTTTTTCCCCCAATTCATAGGGCGTACAACGTGTCAACGTCCTGGTACCATGCAAGCTTGCTGGAATGGTTGGGGATGATACCTTTAACATAATTTCGTGTGACGCTGTTCCATGTCCATGACCCCTGGTTCGTGGACTTCTTAAAACGTGTATGATCAATACAAAGCGTCCGTGTGAAGAATGTGTCCATTATCGAAATCCTTTTATCGAGCAACGCATCACCGTGTGTCCTCCATAAGAGACTCAAAAGAGCATCCATGTGCTGAATAAAAGTTATGTTAATCTTTACGAAGTAGGGAAAAATTCCAACATAGATATAATGTTTTTTTTAAGTGTCGCTTACGCTTGAATCCACCCAGCATTGAGGTTAAGATATCTCCAAGAAGAACTCCTTTCTAATCGAATGTCCATCAATTAGGTACTCACTGTAAGAAAACCAAAAATATGATTGCTTATTCATTGCAAGACTAAATATACCCAATAACACCTTTTCTGTAACTATGTATCTTTGTTTGTATGCTTTAAGCTCCTTCATAAATTTCTTCTCAATGTTGGCATCCAGACTTTCAAACGAATGGTGGACCAATGTCATGGGCGTTGTGGCTCTCCTATATTTCCTAGGGCGTTTATTGGCCCCTTGCAACCTTTTTCCAGCCCGCTTCTTAGACGTAGAGTCACCATCCGAACCAACGTATTCTGATTTCGTTTACTGTCACATTAAACCAATGTATTAGAACAACAGAGTTCTGGACGACGTCTATGTCAGCCACTACTTGGTGTTGAGGCTGAATATTTGGAACAATGACAAACGTTTGTCATAAAAAGGAAATGGAATGTTAAAAATTAAATAGAACTTACTACTTCCAATGCAGTTTCTTTTGAAGGACATCTGATTCGCTCATGCACTTGTTCTTGCGCTTCCTGATGCGGTTGGTTGGGAGATTGCTCATCCTATGAAAAAATGGAACCGTTCATACCTTATGTCTAAAACCAATTAAAGTTCATATGTCATGACATGTCAAGTGGAAAACAGGGTAGGTACAGATATTGATCTTGTCTACCAGGGAATATGGTCCACATTATGTCCATTCAAGTATTTTTCACGATCTTGTCCATGATGAAAATGGTCCACATGAAAATGTTCCACAATGTATTTATAATGCATTGTCAAGTGGAAGAGTAGAAGATTTGACTAACCTTCTCTCCTCCCTCACGACCAATAATAACATCATATGATTCGTCCATTTCATCACTCGCCGCACTTTTGGAGTCAGAGTCGTCTCCCTGTGTCAAGTGTAAAATAAGTTCATCCCGGGAAAAAATTGTTGTCGTCCATCTTAAGGAATGAATTCTTGGTAAACCAAACAAAATGTAAACATCAAGCTAACCAAGTTAACCATTATGCCAATAGTGAATCTATTATGAGATTTCTTCTTTTGCTCGACACATACACCCTCCATCTCCATAATATTTGTTGTTGACACCTTAATAATACAAGGATATTGTGAGATTATATGCTTTAAATGAGCAACAAAATTTCAATAAGCCTAGTGATTAATTAAGATATCAATATTGTATTTACTTACTGCTTTCAATGTAATTTGTGGGGCCTCTACATGCTCATCCACTTGCTCATGTTCTTCTACGTCCCCTTTCTCATTCGCTTCCTCTGCCATTTGCTCTGCCTATATACATATCAAAATGGTATTCCTTTATTATATGTGTTTAATTGTATTGAAATTAAATGTTAAACTAGTCTACATAGACATATCTATATAATATGTCCACCTAATTGAAAATGTACAGGCAGGCGTCTAATCTCTTGGACATTCTTGGGATGTTAACTATGTCCACAAGAAAAGTGTACTTACTTTGTAGCTTCCAGATGGACAAGTTACCTCCTCGTCTTGGTCGTCCATTTGATCATCAGAGTCAGATTCGGGGGAAGAATCCTGCAGCTGTCCATATTAACATAAAACGTTTGTATTGTCACTATTAACCATAAAAATGCACCTTATGGGCATACACTTTATGGACCATTGGAGACTTACCAAGTCAACTATCCCGGTGGTAAGTTGCGTATGCGGCCCTTCCTTTTGTTTCACACACACCACCTCCACCTCCTAGACACCGGGGTTTCTTTCAGACCCCTCTTTCTAGATCATGGCTTCAACCTAAACATTTTTATGTTTAGAAACAGTATATAGAACACCAAGAAGTGCAAGAAATTCCAACTTTCTGTAGAAGTAAAATTAACTTACTTCACTTTGTTGGGTAACTTTATCTTCTCCGGACTCCATCCCATGAACTTGTTCAGTCACACCCTCATTGTACACTGTCCATGAGGACATTTTGACTTTGTGTGTTCTACACAAATAACTAAAGCAACATACGATTTAGTGACATTGAAGAACAAATAGTGCGACATACCACTCGCGTTCACATCACTACTCATTCCCCTGACATTATCCATAGTCCAACCCTCCACAATAAAGCTTCACTCTCTTTATAAAGAGCCTCGTCACTTAAAATCCTATGCAACTTGGGACAAGTAACTACCGGTGGTGAAATATTTGGCAAAAGGTCCTCGCTGAAGTCATTACTTTTGAGTTTTTCATTTGGCTTATCCTCCCCCGTCATTGCCTGTAATTTAAGACACAAAATGGAATCAGTTTTGGATTTAATTGCGTAGACATCTACAACCAGGACAAACAGATCTTGGTTTCCAAATACCTTCTCCACCACCTCTGTATTGTTTGATGTAATGCTGTCCTTTGGACGCTGAACTCGGACTACGTCTTCAGACGTATCAGCCTACGACATGTTTACCAAAAAGGTATAGACCACAAAAAAATACAACATAATCAACGTTGAGATTCACGTAAATAAACTTACTTCACTCTCTCTGGTAACTTTTCCTCCTCTGCCCTCCATCACCCGTACTTGTTCATTTCTACCTTCATTGTACGCGATGTCCATCAGACTGTTTTGTTGTGGTTGTTCTGCAAAAAAAATTTCCAAAAACATAGTATTTTTAAAAATTCAATAACAAACATTGAAACATATAAATCGCAGTCGCATCACTTCTCATTTCCCGTTACATTCTGCAATCAAACTTTCCATGTACGATACATCCTCTACCTCATCCATCACGTAGTCATTGACTTTGTGTATGTGTGGTCCTCGTCCATTAGTAGAGGTGGCACAAACATCTGCCGGACAAAAAAATATCGAACGGATTCAGATATGTCCATGCCGTAATACTGTTAATTAACATAATTTAATGTGATGGACAGAATATATGTGTCTCTCCAATACTGTGAACATATACAAAATAATGAAAATTTTTTTCTGGTAATGAAATTTATCGTTGGAAAGTTCTCCAATTGCATTATGTTCGCGTTGTGGAAAGTCCTACACGCCGGCAAACTCATAATAAANGTGATGGACAGAATATATGTGTCTCTCCAATACTGTGAACATATACAAAATAATGAAATTTTTTTTTCTGGTAATGAAATTTATCGTTGGAAATTTCTCCAATTGCATTATGTTCGCGTTGTGGAAAGTCCTACACGCCGGAAAACTCATAATAAATTCATGCGTAAAATCATGATCACCTTCGCCGGGTTTCGGTAAAATCTTAAGAAGTTGAGGTATAGCCGCAAAGAAAAAAAATTGCAACCCGACAGTGAAGCCATGAGTAGTAGTATGTGACCCGTTTAGCTTCCTTCTTATTTTGCTTACGTCTTTACATTGGGTACCCATTTTGACCATCTCAATCGTGAGAAGGAAAGAGTCCCGACCCCATGGATACTTCTCAAACGCTTTAAGATCCTTAAACATCTCCACAATCTTGCTTGAAGCTCTGACCAGATTAGTTTTGCATAACAAAATACCTTCAACAATCACAAGAAGAGCAAGCTGGATTCTTCTCCATGTTGGCATTCTTCACGAGGCAGACAACTACTTGTCATCTTTCAACCACTCAACCACGTCTCTAATAAAAACACTCTCCTTCTCACTATCTAGCAGCTTGTTCCAGTATGGCTGTTTTGGGTCTTTGGGATTTTGAAGTCTATCTAATTCCGATTTCGCCAGGTATGGTCCACAATTGAGCCTAGTTGCATTACTAAACTTACACAATAATAAACAGAATGGATGCCCCGAAAACACGAACCAAAACTCGTATTTTCTACCCGTTACTAGAGAACGGCATAACATATGATGAACCAATTTACTTGACAAGGAAGCCATCCGAACCAGGATGTTTAGAAGAGACCCAAATACGGAAGCTTTAAGTTGGTCCAATGCTTATGTTCCTTCAAGCGCGTCAACAAGATCGAGAAGGTACTCATGCTTTGAGTATGAATTGATCCTAGTACCCGTTGGATATCCATCAGTCGCGTATAGTCTGCGCGGTAGGCGAGTGGAATAAACAGTTATCTCTTTTTCTTTGTGGACAGGATCCTTTTCATCGGTGGACGAATTTTTCTGGCCTTTATGGACAATTTTGTCTGCATCAATATTTGGTCCACGAGATCTTTTAGTAGTATTGTCCATCAGATCTGGGGTCGATGCTACCTTGGGAGTGGACGAACCATTGGATTTTCCTTGGACCGGATCAGGCATCGGTGCATGGTGGACATTTGATTTTGATGTCCCTGCGGGTTTCTCAGGAAACTTCTGATGGACAGGGTTCTTCGGTGGATGATTTTTTGGTTCCATCAACTGCACTGTTGTGAATTTAACAGCAGCGACGGTATCAACTGTTGGCTTTACTGGAGTTTTAGCATTCATCACCGAGACTGTGCTCTTCAGGTCCCGCCGTTTCTCGAAGTCGATTGATTTCTTCTCGTTCACCGTTGCTTCCGGAGGCGTATAAAACACCACTGGTTTATGGGTTTCGAAGGTTCCCTTCTCTGTATCTGCCGCCTTCGATTGTTCTCTTTTGGAGTTTTTTGGCTGTTGATGTAACGGCGGTTTGGGAGGAGGATCACTCGTAAATCTTGGAGATGTTCTTTTTGAATCTTCCGACGACATCAGTCGATTTTAGATTCTACCATAAGAGAGTGGTAACTGTGCGCCGGCGACAATGCACAGTAAGCGAGAGGGAGATAACGAAGGTGTACAGTAAGAGAGAGAGAGAGAGAGAGAGAGAGAGAGAGAGAGAGAGAGAGAGAGAGAGAGAGATAATTTTCCGAGAAGTTACTCAAAAGTGAATTTTGTGTCAGTTATCTTTCCTCGAGAAAGAAGCAAAACAAAAAGTTTTGAAATATTTTAAAATTATCTTTTTATTTCGAAATGGTAATTGGAAGGGTAAGAGAGTAAAACGGTCTGATATGAAATGTGGCATATCTCATAAAGGTTGGCTGATATGGTATATGATAAAAAGTGAATCAATAATATGACACTCGTTATAATTTTGCATAAAATAAACTTGAGACATTCCTTTATCTTCTCTAGAAACCTACAATTATTTTCAAATTTTGTCATGATCTTGTAAAAATATTCCTTCTAATCAGTATGAACTTGTATCAATTGGGCCTTTTATCAGCAACTTCTCCATGCTGATCGTATTCGCTGTACTTAATGGTTCATACTAGTGGCAGACCCAGAAATTATTTTTACCTGGTTCAAATTGTAACTAAGCATATATATATATATATATATATATAT
>OVBE01015092.1:0-11691 GCA_900406425.1 Iberis pinnata | reverse complement strand
GGTTCATCAAACAAATAACTTCCATTATGACTCTTCACCCCCATAAAAATGCCTTGCTGATTGCACTAAAAGAATGCACTAAAAAAGTTTCAACCTTCTAAAGTGAAGAAGGGCATCTTCTAAAGCCAAAAAATCTACATCCAATATTGCACGCATAGGTGACAATCTTGCTACAAATTCGATAGCGAATCCTTTCCAACATGGGAACATGTTGATACCGGGTTTAGCACCTAGCCAAAAGCCTATTCCAGCTGAAGGCCTGGGTGGACGACGACCTAGAAGACCTGGAGCGAACTGGGCTGATCTGACGAGTTGGTTTTAAAATATGTAATTAAGGTTTTAAGCATGTATTCTTAGTATAAATACTCATGTAATTACTTTTCTAAATATATATGAAATTCTTCTTGAGATCATTCTAGCTTAACCCACAAGATCAAAGACCTAACCTACTTGTTCAGTCTTGGTTCAACAATTGGCGCCGTCTGTGGAGACTAAACAGCTGGAAGATCTTAAAATCTCTTTCGTAGGAAAAAAGCAAACGGATCAATGACCAGAGGAGGACTTACCGAGAAAGAACAAGATGGATCCACTGGCACTGCCGTCGAGACTGGAAACAGAGATGATCGAATTGACATCAGGGGATCAGATCACGAGGACGAGATCCCCAAAATTACTATGCAAGATATGTGGAACCAGATGAACGAGCAAAAAGCAGAGACCACCAAGCTTAGAGCCGAATCGCAAAGCCTAAGAGCGCAACTCGAAGTAATGACCGCCTCCATAGAGGACAGGGATACACACACCGTAAATCGTTCCTTATTCGGAGCATTCGAGCAGATGCCCGAAACGGTAGCTAGGGGCCAAAACCAACATGATCACGTTAACACGGTGAGATTCAGAAACACAACTGAAGCCATCGAACTGCAAAACATTCGTGAACAGTTAAAATTAATGAGCTCGCAGGTACATCAAGCCACCAGTTCGGCTCCTGGCATCCTTCGAGCCATAGAAGAAACATAAAAAACGTCGTTCTCTAGGAGGATCACCGATGTCCCGGTTCGGCACTCTGCCAGGATCAAGTTCACAGGGTACAACGGCAAAAGTGATCTAGTCCAATACCTGACGGCTTTCACCATCGCCATGACGCGAGTGTAATTCTCCATGGAAGAACGAGATGCAGGTTTGTGCCAACTCTTCGTAGAAAACTTGTCAGGATCAGCGTTGGATTGGTTATCCCGTCTGGAACCAGAAACCATCGATAGCTTCCAACAGTTGTTAACAGTATTCATCAAACACTACTCGATGCATATCGCAAAGAAAGCCTCGACAACCGACCTATGGATGTTGTCTCAGCAGGAAAATGAATCACTAAAAGACTTCATTGACATGTTCAAAGGGGTTGTCGCTCGGATAGTAATAAACGACGAAGGTGCAATTGCCATCCTACGGAAAGCCCTCTAGTTTAAATAAAGATTCAAAGATGAGTTACTCATTAACCCACCACAAACACTAGAAGACGCGCTCCATAGAGCCAACAAGTTCATCGAAATAGAGGAAGAACACACCGTAATGTCTAAAAAACATCACACCGCAAAACCAAGCCGAGAAAGGGAAGAGGTCCCACGAGAACCTAGGCAACACTATTCAAGGGACAGAAGAGGTCGCGCTACCTATGTGATTACCGAGAATGGGAAAACCATGGATCAACCTCCACCTTTTGACGACGATCCGGAAGCATACGACAATTTCCACAAACAAAACGGGCACAAAACTGCAGATTGTCGACATCTACAGTCCATCTTACTAAAGAAGTTTCAGGATGGTGAAATTAATACCAACAGAAATAGGTCCGGCGATAGAAGCCGAAGTGGGAACTCATGGCACAATTCAGCCACAAAGGGAAGAGCCCCACAAATTAGCACAATTCGAGAAAGGAGCTCACATACTCTCGACGATATGACACCCCCTACTCGAACTCGAGATCATAGCCCAGATGACCAAGATACAGAAGGATTATTACCAAGAAGGCGAGTCAACATGATCATGGGTGGTTTGGTCTCATGCAACAATTCGGTGAGATCGATCATAAACTCCGAGCGACGAGCCATTACCGCGCAGAAGGAATATACCAAGATCATACCAACCTCCCCACCACTCGAGTTTGGTGATGCTGACCTAAAAGGACTAAGTCAATCTCACAACGACTTTCTGGTCATCGAGCTAATCATCAAAAATACGGAGGTAGCTAGAATCTTGATCGATACAGGTAGCTCAGTGGATATAATCTTCAAAGACACGCTTGACAACATGGGAATCAGCGCCGACCTAATAAAAGACGGCAGCAAAACATTAACAGGATTCAGCGGGGAAACTGCCTCCTCCACTAGGACAATCAAATTGCCTGTTCTAGTCGGGGGTTCTACTCAGATGGTCAAATTTTTCGTGATGGACCAGTGTTCAGCGTTCAATGTAATCCTCGGAACACCATGGCTCTATCCCATGAAGGCAGCAGTATCAACCTACCATCAGTGTGTCAAGTTCCCAATAAGTAGGGGGACCTGGACGATAAGAGGAAATCAGTGCGTCACTCGAACCTGTTTCCTAACTTAACATCGTATGCGAACCTTACAGGTATCAGAGACAACTACAAACTCCCAGCTAGTCTATGGCTCCATACCGGAATTAGACAAGGTTGAACAAGTCAGTATCTATACCGAATATCCAAACCGCACTACCAGAACAGGGAAAGAGCTGGCCAAATACATTAAAGCCGAGTTAATATCTTTACTAAGAAGGAATGCCAGCACGTTCGCCTGGACCATGGAAGACATGAAGGGGATTGACCCAACCATCACTTGTCACGAGCTGACGTTGACCCGACCTACAAACCAATAAAACAGAAACATCGTAAGCTAGGTACAGAACGCTCTCAAGCAGTAAACGACAAGGTGGAAAAACTCTTAAATGTCGGGTCAATCGTCGAGGTCAAATATCCAGAATGGCTAGCTAACCCAGTCGTCGTCAAGAAGAAGAATGGCAAATGGCGTGTATTTGTCGATTTCACCGACCTCAATAAGGCATGCCCCAAAGACAGCTTTCCCTTACCTCATATAGACAAGCTTGTGGAAGCCACTATAGGCAACGAACTCCTATCCTTTATGGATGCCTTCTCAGGATACAACCAAATTATGATGCATCATGTAGATCGGGAAAAATGGCTTTCATCACGGACAGGGGAACATACTGCTACAAGATAATGCCATTCGGACTCAAGAACACGGGAGCCACCTACCAACGTCTGGTAAACAAGATATTCGCCAATGAAATGGGAAGATCCATGGAAGTATACATTTATGACATGCTGGTCAAATCATTCGAAGCTGGGGATCACGTGCAACATCTGGCAAAATGCTTTAAAACGCTCAACCTCTACGGAATGAAACTCAACCCAGCCAAGTGTACTTTCAGAGTCACATCAGGAGAATTCCTCAGGTATGTCGTAAAAAAGAGGGGGATCGAAGCAAACCCCAAGAAGATAGCCGCCATTCTTGACCTACCGGCACCTAGAACGAAGAAAGAAGTGCAGAACCTTACGGGCCAAATCGCAACATTAAACAGATTCATCTCTAGATCAACTGACAAGAGTTTTACTTTCTACCAGATCCTCAAAGGAAACAAAAGCTTCAAATAGGATCATAAGTGCCAGGACGTGTTCAACGAGCTCAAGTCATACTTAACAATGCCCCCGTACTTGCCAAACCAGAAGACGACAAAATCCTTTACTTATACATCGCAGTCTCCAAGGTTGCCATCAGTGGCGTCCTGGTAAAAGAAAATCAAGGTGAGAAAAACCAATCTTTTACGTAAGCAAGTCGCTAAATGACGCCAAGACACGATATTCTGCCATCGAGAAAGTGGTTCTTGCCATAATATCTGCATCCTGGAAGTTACGACCTTATTTCCAGTCACACAATATTTTTGTACTCACCAACCAGCCACTACAAACCATACTCCACAGCCCAAATCAGTCCGGCACCTTAACCAAGTGGGCAGTTGAGCTCAGGGAATACGAAGTGGAGTACCAAACTCGTACATGTTCCAAATCTCAGGTTCTTGCAGATTTCATGGTCGAGATCCCACCCATAGCAGATAGCACGGCTCCACCAGGAACATGGAATCTTTACATCAACGGTTCAAGGCGAAAGCAAGGATCAGATGCAGGTATCAGGCTCGAATCATCTACTAGAGAGATACTCGAACAAGCCTTCATGTTCAAGTTTGAAGCATCTAACAACGAAGCAGAATACGAGGCACACCTAGCCAGACTACGACTCGCCAAGAACCTCGACGCCCTGCGAATACATGCTTTTTGCGACTCTCAGCTCATCACCAATCAGTTCAGTGGCGAATACGCTGCAAAAAATGATCGAATGCTACAGTACCACCAGATGGTTCAAGAGAAAGGAAGCGAGTTCGATAACTTCGAGCTCAACAAATTCTAAGAAACGAGAATCCGCTCGCCAACTCCCTGGCCAACATGGCATCTTCCAACGAACTATTTCGATGGAGTACATAACCTTACCAAGCATTACCAGCATGATGGCCAATGCCATCGACAAACTTATCTCTTTCAATCAAGAAACGAACAAGCACGGTAAACCCGAATGGTGCACCGAGATAATAGACTATATCCTTATAGGAAAAGAACCAGAAGATAAATGGACAGCACGACACCTCCGAGTCAAATCCGCAAGGTACACCATCATAGACGAGCAGTTGTACAAATGATTCGCTTCAAGAATCCTGCTACAATGCATTGACAGAGACGACGTACAGTAAGTCCTTGTCGAGATGCATGAAGGAGCTGGCGGAAGCCATTCTAGCGGACGTTACCTAGCTCTAAGAATAAAGAAGCATGGACACTACTGGCCCACGATGCTACGAGACAGCCAGGAGTGCGCCAAAAGATGCGAGATGTGCTAGTAACACATACCAACAAATCATGTACCTACCGAACCACTCAACACCGCGCCAAACCCCTACCCATTCATGAAGTAGGGAATGGATGTCGTAGGCCCATTCCTGGTAGCAACAAACAAACACAAGTTCGTGGTAGTAATGACATACTATTTCACAAAATGAGTCAAAGCGGAGTCCTACTCGGCAGTCAAAGCCAAACAGGTTTCACGACTATCCACCACAAACTCCCACCTCGGTAACATCCGGAAACCCTCATTAACAACATATGTTGTATGAGCGTTGCAGGTACAAGACTTCATATGGAAAAACATCATCTGCCGGCACGGCGTCCCGTACAAAACCATGACAGATAACATAACCAACTTCTGCACGAAAACCGTAAAAGCATTATGTGACAAGTGGACGGCGAACCAGTCGCACTATCAATCAAACTGAAATATTTGGCACAAACTACTTACAAACTATTTTCTTAGGTGGAAAAGCCGATTGAACCACTCCACGCCGAGGTACCCCTAGAGGAACGGACAGGCCGAAGCCATCAACAAATTCATAGTTGACGGACTCAAGAAAATGCTAGAATCTAAAAAAGGACTTTGGGTCGACGAACTAGACGGCGTCTTATGGTCCTACCGAACTACACCGCGACAATCCACAAACCAGACCCCCTTCTCCCTGGAACATGGAATCAAAGCCCTAGCACCATCAGAAGCAGCAATATTCAGTTTGTGTCGAATTAAGTTTCCAGAAGAAGATGCCACCAACCACGAGATGTTACTTGACTCACTAGAAGATGTTGAAGAGATACAAGACAGAGCACTGATACGGTTGAATTCCTATCAACAAGCTACAATGCGATATTACAAGAATGGCGTGAAACAGAGAAGATTCAAAGAGGCAGACTCACTCTTGAGGATGACTTACAAAAATACAGCAGAGGAAAATGCCGACAAATTGGGAGCTCGGTGGGAAGGCCCATACGAGATATCCAAGATAGTCAAACCAGGAGTGTATGAGCTCAAGACCGAAGACGGAACCCCAATTCCGAACTCATGGAACACCACCAAACTCAAGTGATTTTATCATTAGGTTCCATTGTACTGTGAACTACGATCTGGCTTGATACCTGTTAGCAGGGTACGTAGGCAACCCACTGGGTGCAGCTATTTCAATTAATAAAAACCATCTTTTATTTCAGGTCTAATGATTCTCAAATCCTAATCTCGACATTTTTCTCAATTCCAAAACTTCTGGAATAACAAATGATAAAAAAATAAAAAGTCGAACCACAACTCGCACATACCCTACACTAAACAGGAATGTCGACGAAATCGAAGTTTTCTCATCACTGCCTCAAAGGCCATTAACAAAGTTGAGACTCATCTCGCATACTCCTAAAGATGAGTATTGGGCGCATGCAAAGTCACCACGTTCGAGCATAAGTCACCACATAAAAGCCAAGTTCCGACTCGCGTACTCCTAAAGACGATTATTGGGCATGGACGAAATCACCACGTTCGAGCGTAAGACCCATATAAAATCTGAGTTCCAACTCGCATACTCCCACCGAGAGTATGGACAAGACTAAATTCTCTTGCCAATATATCATTTGTTGGGAAGAAAGATCTGCATATCGTCTTTTTCCAGCTTTTGATCGGGTGGATGTTCAGTTCGCACAAGGACTAGAGAAACATCCATTTAATTTTTATATAACAAATATTTAACCTCGGCTACACACCTCGTCAAAAGAAAATAGTTGAACTCTGGCTCATGACCAACTATACGACGAGATCAAAGCTTTCTTTTCCTTGTTAAAAATATTAACTCGAACCGGGAACAACTACAGAGTTACACTTTTATGCATCAAACAAAAATACAAAGTTGGCAAAAATAGCAAAAGGAATTTTCAGAATTACGACTCTATTTTCCATTAAAAAAAAACACTGACATTACATTGTTCATGAAAAGAAACGATGACCTAACAAATTACGAATCAGAAAACATAAACCCTTCTAAAAATCCAAACAGTGGACAAATATGCAACATGGAGTTCGCCGAAAAACAGGACAGATCCTAACCCTAAGAAAAATAGAAAACTACCCGAAGGGAAGACAAAAGGTACAAGGAAAACCGACACCAACCCTAAGAAAACTGTGAACGCTGCTCCAAAGGAACAACTACACCCTCGGCGTAGCTGGAGCAGCAGTCTCAACTTTGGCAGAAGCATCAAAACCCCTTTGGGTGGACCAAACTAGATTCGAACCATGCTCATTAAATTCAGGCTGAAGCGGAAGTCTTCTAGCGACACGTCAACTATGTCAAACTCGTCGAACTGGACCTTGTACTTCTCGAAATCCGCTTCAAGCTTTGCCATGATCTCTGCAGGTACCACTCCACCTTCAGCCACTATGACTCAAACACAGTCCAGAGTCCCTTTGGCTTGGGCATAAAGATGGATGATAAGATCAGCCTTGTCCTGGTCCTCCACGTGACACCGAACCTTCTCAAGTTTTATTGCACACTCAACTTGAGTCTATCACCGCGTTAACACAACTTAAGAAGCTCGAGAAAGATGGAGCATCTTCATCTTGCACTCATACAGCGCCTCGAGAGTAACATCGGACTTCGGAAGTTTGGTGAATTCAGCACCAGCTTGATTCTAGGCCGCCTGCAGATTACCGAGCTCTGCTACAGCAAACTCCTTAGTGGCCTTAAGTTCAGCTTTTAAGGCAGCAAGGTCGTTAGTAGCAGATTTTGCCGTGGCGTTCAACATCCTCTTCGTAGCATTAACCTGGATAGTAAGCTGCTTGATGACTTCCTCTTCTTTTTCCAGCTTATGCCGATCTTCGGAGATCCGTTTCTTGTACTGGTCAACCAGCTTCGACAACTTGACCAACTCATCCTCACTGCCGGTTAAGGCTCGAATTTTATTTTCATAAAAGGCGACGGGCTTGTTAGTCGTCACCAAATTCTGTATATCAAACATGCAACAAGGTCAGAACTTATAAAACTCAACCAAAAAGAAGGCGAAGAAAATGATCTACCTTGCAAGCTTGCCGAGACAAAACTTTATAAATCTTAGGTGCCATCAACCGATCTATAGTACGAATGATCAGACCGTTGGCCCGAGGTGATTCACTAAACCTACACACGTAAGTTTATCCTGTGCGAACAGCACACCTCTGTGCGTGAACGAGAACGCCTAACTCCTCTGTGAGTTGTTGCGTCTCGTCGATGAGGAGCTTCCCCCTTCTGCATCTCGAGGCTCCCCAGCATCGCCAACCTCAGCCTCGGCCTCATCTTCCTCATCATCATTATCACCACCATCACCAATAAGATTTTCAACTTTTTGGGAAAAAGTCTCTAAACCGCCATCTACAGGGTCCAGATCTGCAGTCATCTCATCCAGCATCTGAGAGACAGTGGGAGTTCCACCAGTAGGAGTAGGTGGTGGAACCGCCAGGTCGATAGTAGGAACATTTTTCCCTGTAGACACTCCCGTAGCATGAACTTCCTGTTGCCCCTCGAGAGCATTTTTTTTTCTTGGTGATCCCTAGCAAGAACACCATCATTTACTGTATGTCCCTCAGCAGGGACTTCCTTTCTCAAAATTTGTTCCTCAGTAGGAACAATAGCTGAATTTGGCTCGCCCACCGAGTCAATGATTACCACATCAGGAGTTTGGCGATCCCAATTGGATCGGTGTCTCCTCTTGGTCACTAACGAAGTGCATGCGTCCTCACTGCCAGTAGAACCAGATATGTGCACATGCTTTTGCTTTGAACTTGAAGCAGATTTCTCTAGTTTGGCGGCATAGTTAGTTGGAGGCTTTGGACGACCATTCTTTTGTTCTTTTTAACAGGACATATGTTTAGTTCCCAGCTAGCTGAAAAGTAACAACTCACCATTAGAAAACTTATCTTATTCTTTAAGATGAAGAGAAGGCGCCTAGGCAACCTCATCTAAATTTATGAACGAGATGCTCTACTGGATACAATCGCTGTCGAAATATTTGATGTCGACAATCCCTGCGTTCTGAATCCTTCCGAAATCCTCAAGAAAGTACGGCGGAAAAGGAATGGAGTTGAAATGAAGCTCTGCAAATAACAAAACAAAATTCAGGTTAAGATCGTCGGATTTATCAAGTTTCAGCTTGGCTTTTCATAGGTGGTATCTACCAAAGGTGTCTACCCATTTACTTTTCAGAATCTTT
Source organism: Iberis pinnata (assembly GCA_900406425.1). NCBI lineage: Eukaryota > Viridiplantae > Streptophyta > Magnoliopsida > Brassicales > Brassicaceae > Iberis > Iberis pinnata. The sequence continues at coordinate 2,501 of OVBE01015092.1, read as the reverse complement.
CCTACATCGCCTACAGACTCCAGGACGACCTTTAGGAAAAAATATTTCCCTTCCATTCGTAGATCTTCATGTCTGATTTGGTGTATAACAGCTTGTACTTAGGCTTAAAATTAATGCACGAAGCATGTGTTCAACTTTGTCTTCTTCTGAGTCACCGAGTTGATTGATGACGGATTTTCTAGGAACGTGACGCCGATCTCCACCCCGAACTCATGTCCATGAGCCAGAAGAGCTATCATGTACCTAACTGAGGGAGCAGTAAGTTTCGAGATGGCAATCTTCTGTCTCGCACAGTACGAGATCAGCAACTTCGACAGAGGAAGCCAGACGTGACACTTCCTGAAAAAAGATTCGTATAGACAGACGTAGCCTTGGGGACAGTCCCAAAGTCGTTGATGAGGCTTGGGGATCAGAAACGGAATCCCATTGAAAAAGGAGAAGTCCCAAGTGAGATTTTGAAGAGTTTACTCTGTGCATCTGGTGGGGAGGAGACTTTTAAGCTCGTCGTCAGGCTAGATCCAGTTCCCTTGAGAAACTCTCTCTTCAGGGGTAACTTCTATCTCGACGACACTCAGATCATCGCGAGATGGCTCATTAGGGTTTACATGAGAAGAAGATATAGTTTAAAATCGGCAGTATTACCGAGCTGTTATAGATAAATTACCGCACTGAAAATATTGTAGAGAGAGAAAGTATAGAGAAGGGAGAGCGGTGTACTTGCGAAGAAAATTCTGGAAAAAGTGAAGTGTACGAATGAAGATGCGAAGGGGTATTTATACCCCTGGAAGACGGCGGTTACCGAGAAAAAGCATCATTATGCGTGGGAATCTGGGAAAGGTGCGACGTTTCAAATTTCCCCTACAAAAATGATTCGTAAAAGGCTATGGAAGCATTAAATGCACTTCAGCCGAAATAGACTTTGATTTTTGGAAGCTCAATCGACGACTTGCTACGCCATCGCCGACCTGGGGGGACTAACTGTTGATACCGGGTGTAGCACCCAGCCAAAAGCCAATTCCAGCGGAAGGCCCAGGTGGGCGACGACCTAGAAGACCTGAAGCGGACTGGGCCGATCTGACGAGCTGGGTCTTCCTGCTAAAAGCTCATTATGTCAAAATATGTAATTAGAGTTTGAAGCATGTATTCTTAGTATAAATACTCATATAATTACTCTTCTAAAAATATATGAAATTCTTCTTGAGATCATTCTAGCTTAACCCACAAAATCAAAGACCTAACCTACTTGTTAAGTCTTGGTTTAACAGAACACTTAATGCATATTAGTCTTTTATTCGTTATTTTATTACTCGTAGTTGAAAGATAATTACATATCTTCTTTTAATATATCACTAGATTTTTTTAGTTGCAATTTTAAATGTATTAGAAATATGTTTTTTGCTAAATTTTGGAAGATCACATTATTTTGATTTTAATAAAACAATTTTTTTACTCGAATTCTCTTTCGTCTAAGTTTAACCCAAATCATATTCTCTTAAACATATCGTAAACTTTTTTACTTAACTTTTGTTTGTTATCAGTTTTGATATGATTCGATTTAAGATATACAGGATAAAAGCAATTAAACTATGTACATATTGAAATGTTCAGTTTAGTAAAATTGTACTGAGTGTCGGCTCTAGAACTAAGCTATACAAGCAGCAGCTTGAGGCCTTAAATAGTTATGTGAAAAATCTGCCACAATTGTGTATTCATATTGGTTAGGTCTGATGGTAAATGCAAATAAAAGTGGGTGGCTCGATACCTTTTCATAGCGGTTTTTTTTCTTCTTCTAATAACTACCATTTTTGGGCTTATAACCCATCTTTATCTACGATTAGAGATGTCAAATGGGCCGACCCGCACCCATTTAACTCACCACATAACGTGTTTAAATATTTTTGATCTATGACGGGTTGACCAGCAAAACTCATCACCAATTAGTAGGATGTCCAAACCCGCATCCGTAAATTTTTTGGTTTAGCGGACCGGCTCGCATACACTTTATTTATATTTACATTATATAAAAATTAAGGGGGTGTTATTGGTTATGGAGTTTTAATGGATTTTGAAATCCATGCGGAATCATGTGTTATTCGTTTAATGATTTGTAAATCCTAAATGAAATCAACTGTTATTCGTTTGATGATTTGTAAATTCTAATTGAAATCCAGTGTTATTCGTTTAATGATTTATATTGGATTTCAAATTCCACTTTTTATTTTAATGGATTTGGAAGGATTTCAAAGTTAAAAATACAAAGGACCAAATCCAAACATAAATCATGGTATTTCAAAATCTAATCATTTCAAAATCCATAAATTTTCAAATTCTCATGGATTTATAAATTCATTAAAATACCATAACCAATAACACCCCCTAAAATCACAATGTATAATAATGTGTAAATTTTAATTTCGTAATTTATGGGGTGTTATTGGTTATGATATTTTAATGAATTTATAAATCCATGAGAATTTGGAAATTTATGGATTTTGAAATGA
>OVBE01015091.1:0-11692 GCA_900406425.1 Iberis pinnata | reverse complement strand
TCAGAGAATGCTTCAGCTCTCCCGTCGCCGTCGCTGGAGAATGCTTCAGCTCTCTGATCATCATTTCAGAGAATGCTTCAGCTCTCCCGTCGTTGTCGCTGGAGAATGCTTCAGCTCTCTGAAGATCATAACAGAGAGCACTTCGGCTCTCTGATCATCACTTCAGAGAATGCTTCAGCTCTCTGAAGATCATAACAGAGAGCACTTCAGCTCTCTGATCATCATTTCAGAGAATGCTTCAGCTCTCCCGTCGCCGTCGCTGGAGAATGCTTCAGCTCTCTAATCATCATTTCAGAGAATGTTTCAGCTCTCCCGTCGCCGTCGCTGGAGAATGCTTCAGCTCTCTGAAGATCATANTTCAGCTCTCTGAAGATCATAACAAAGAGCACTTCAGCTCTCTGATCATCATTTCAGAGAATGCTTTAGCTCTCCCGTCGCCGTCGCCGGAGAATGCTTAAGCTCTCTGAAGATCATAACAGAGAGCACTTCAGCTCTATGATCATCATTTCAGAGAATACTCNCATAACAGAGAGCACTTCGGCTCTCTGATCATCACTTCAGAGAATGCTTCAGCTCTCTGAAGATCATAACAGAGAGCACTTCAGCTCCCCCATCATGTTGTTGGGCTCTTCGTTAATGGGCTCTTAGCCCGTCAGCTCGGAATGTGCTTCAGCTCTCTTTGGCGATTGGGCTTCTCAAGCCCATTTAAAAGACTGCAGCCCGTTTAGCGAACTGAGGAGTTTGACTAAGCCCGCGACGGAGTCAACGCCGAAGATTGCGCCCAAGTAATTGCTGGATTGACCGTTACGAAGGGAATTCAAAGAAAATATCTGCGCATTGAATGCCATAAATGCGAGGTCATTAAGAGAGCTGAGGGAGGAGAATATAAAAGAGAGGTGGAAAGCTCTAGGGAGGGGGTTCGAAAATCATTTGTAACTTTCTTAAGAAATAGTCTTGTAACTTTGAGAGAGAATTTATAAGCAATAAAACACTATTTTTCGATTTTCTTGGAATTTTATTGATATTTTGGTGTGAGGCGATTTCTGCTCTCACATTAATTAACTTTGTTTAATTCTGTTACAATGTAATTAATGTTGACTAGTTAAATGTATAAAATGGTCTGGTCAACGAAAGTTAGAGATTTAAATAGATTTTAATCGAATAATTTAGGATTAAAACGGATTACTTAAAAGTACATATTTTTTTTTCTTATAATGAGAAGTTGAGGATTTTTTTGGTAATTTTTCTTTTTCTTTTTATGTTCACTAACCATTATCTAAGTAGATAAAATATGTAATTAATTAATAATTACTGTAAAGCAAATAAAAATAAATATAGATGTAAGTAATAAAGCATCACATGTATAGACAAACCGCGTTTATACACGAGAGGTTTACAGCTACTTAACAACTATGATTGTGAGTTTGACCAAATAATTTAAAAGTTTGACCAAGATTTATTGCCCTAAAGTCTATATGAATATTACGAAAACATTGTGTACAAGTCTTATAAACAGCTGTAACTCAACTATATTATATACATTTATTTAATAAATTAATTTATTTTATTCTGAATTTTAGATTCGATTCCCTTTTATTCCTTATGTTTCCTCTTATGACACTGATATAATATATAATATAATATATTATATTTTGTACTAATATAGGATTATTTTGTTGACACAAACAAAAGTTATAAGATGTTTTAGAAATTTTTTTGTTTTAAAATATAAGATGTTTTTACATATTTAGACGAATTTTAAAACTAATAAATATTCTATAACTAATAATAAAATAGTAATTTTTTATTAATTGGTTGAAGTATTTTTAATGTACAAATATTTTAAATAAAAAACAAATTTATTAAATTACGAGATTTTAGCTAAAAACATCTTAAAGGAAGTAGTAGTTATTAACTTTTTTTTGGGTAAAAAAGTTATTGTTAACATAAATTAGCGTTCATTAAGTATTTGAGATTGTTACTTAATTTGTTTCTACATCTTCTTTAATATGTTTGAGTGAATAGGCTCGGCCCGTGGCATAAGCGGGATTAGCCAAGGCTTAGGACCACACTTTTTTGAGAAAATTTTTGGGCCACATACTTATCAGAGTTATAAGTCTTTGGACCACATCGAAAATAATTTTAAACCCACAATATATGCAAGAAGGGCTGTTTTTCATAATTAGTTTTTTCTTCTTATCGGATTTGTCGTTTTTAACGATTTTTTTTAGTTGTTGTTCTGTTTTTAGTTCAAAATTTTCTTTCAATAATAGACCACTTTATTCTTTCGATTAGGATCACTATTTTTGCTGGACTGGTCTTGTGAGTGAATAAGTTAAGGTCATTGAGTTTTATGTAAAATGAGTTACTACAAAGGCACCAACTATATGAACGACTTGTACGAAGTGTGATCTAACCTATTCGTACTTATGAACGAAATTGAAAATTCATGACTAAACTATACGTAACATATATTGTTGGGGTTCATTATTATTTCTGATATTGACATAAAACGTTATTAGGCAAGAACTTTATATTAACTTAGTGGTTTTTATTTGAAAAAAATGTTATACAATGTTGTTTCCTCTAGATTCAGAATTGCTAAATTATTATTTTTTTTATAAATTAAAAATGGTGTTTCATTTTAAATTTATAAAAAATTTCGTTGAGTAAGTTGTTTAACAATTTCATTAAATCTAGAAAAAAATTAAAGTTTTAATTATCAACTCGTTCTAGTTATAAAGAAAAATTTAGGAACATGTCTAGGGCAACATTTAATTTTAGTTGAATTTTGTTGTGTGTAAGTTATAAAGAGTCGAAGGTCGAAGTTCTTAATTTATCATCAAGATAAATGATATTGTCGAATATCTTTTTTAAATGAGTTTAAAGCGTGGCACCATCTTTAAATGAGCAAGATGAAATATTATTGTATTAATGCTTTCAAAGAAAATCAATATTTGATTTAAATCATTAGGACAATTTAACCTAAACAACTTGGTTAATTTTAGTTGGTTTTAAGATGTAATTTTTGTTCTAATAAGAATAAATATCCAGAAGGAGTATTGTTTTTGGGAATAAGAATACACATATTTATTTTAGAAAGTGTCAAAGTCTGGCCGGTTTAACTTTCCTTGCTATCAGAAGAAAATGACAACCCAGCCAATTAAAATCACTTATATTTTAGGATTGTCATCAACTTAATTCACAATAAATTCATAAATGCAGTTTTATTGAGAAAGTGACTTTAGTATAATATTTAAACTTTTAAAATTGTTTCTCCCTTATATAAATTATAAATTGGCTAAGAATTAGATATCGTTAATCTAATGTAACAAAAATACAATTTTAATAACAAAAAGTTAATTATTATTTTTTGCAAGTCCCAATATATTTTTGTTTGTTTTTAAAATATCAACATCTCTCATGCCTTTTTTCATTTGCTTTAAGAAATTATAAACCATAAACAGGGCCCTGGGCAAAGTCGAATGAAACATTTGCCTACCGCCCTATATTTTATAAGCTCATCTTCATAGTTAATAAGCCCCTACAACTTAAAATATATATATATATATATATATATATATATATATATATATATATATATATTATCATCTAACTAATTTTAAAGATTGAGGATGAAAAATAAATACATTACTTTTTATCTTACACATCTAACAAAACATCAATGTCACTGTGGGAACCAAACTTCGCACTATTGATTTCCTTTAGTCACGGAAAATCAGAGATAACTATAACTTTCTAAAGATCCCATATTTATGTGAGTCAAACGCAAATAAGATCAGAACACATGAAGACAATAAAAAACAAAATTTAAAGAATATGAAAGAGATCAAAATAGAATTCTTATTCTGAATCATATGAGCGTTACACAACATGTGGTAAGCATCGGCTTCGTGAGCTTTTGGAGAGTTTCGTAGTACGGATAACCAAAGACTAATAACCTCTTTGAGTCACAGCTCGTTAATAAACTCGGAAAATAACCTTAATGCTCTAAGTGCTTTGGTGTGGAGAATAGAACGTGTCGTGAACCTTCTCTTGATCTCTCTTATATAGACTTCGGGATTGCTCCATCTTCCATTTTTGTCTTATGTTCCTTCGCATAAATCTTCCTTTTTCGATTGATTCTTCTGTATAAATCTTTATTTTCTAGATTTTTTCCATTTCTCTTTGGCTTGCAGGAAAAGCCTCAACCATCATTACACTTGGGCTTGATTCCTGTCTGGAATCATAATTGGGTTGTTATCGTGTTTTAGGCTTCGTTGGGCCATTTTATGGTTTTGGTAATTTTATAGTTCTTGTCGAGGAAACGAACTTTCGCGCAATGATACGATCGAAATCGCCGACTAGCGAGATGAACATATGTCCAAAAACATCTCGATTGTTTGTATTTGAGCATGATTCGTGCTGTCCGTAAAGGATATTCGGGACTAAAGCGTTTTTCTGGAGATTGCGTATTCGTCGAGGTTTTCCGCATTTCTTGAACGTTCATTTCGAGTAAGTTGGCAATCTTGCCTCGTTAAAACCTTAGTGATAGGAAAACACGGTGGGAAAAACTATTCTCGACTAAGGACAAAAGAGTGCAAAGATGATCGCTTAGTGATTTTGTGATTGTCGCTCGATTTTTTCAAAATGTATCGTTTCGATCTTTTGAGAATATTGCGAATTCGGTTGATTTGTTCCACTAATCGGGGTTGGTGCGTATACCAACGTTTTTTGAACATTAATTTTGTCGTGACCGTTTTTGACCCCAACAGTCACTCTTTTTTCTCTCTCTCTCTCTTCCCTGTAAGGGCAAAATGATATTTGTTGAGAGTGAAAATACATCAAAAGTAAAAAAATACACTGAGTGTAAATACTTGACTTTTCAATACACTAGAATGTGATTGTTTCAATTCTTTAATTAGGATTTGAAGAGTGGTGACGTCATTTTCTATATTTTGTATAATATTATAAGGGCAATTTACCATATCTACCATATTATGTCAATTTTTTACACAAAATGCCATAATGAGCATTGTTTATATGATATACCATAAAATTTGTATTATCGGCATTGGTTAAATGACCACACTATACCCATGTTTTATACGTGATGACATTGGCAAAAGTTTGCTTGGTCAAAATGTGCATTTAATGAGGATTAATGGTTATAAGATGTTTTGTTAAGAAACATATTTTATCAAATGAATATTAAATGAAGGGAGATGAAAGTAACCATTAATTTATGGTTTGGTGGAGCTCTCTCTTACCAACAGAAAATAAGGTTAGTGCCAGAAATGTTTTTATTGTTGAAATTAGTGTTGTTTTGGTAACTTGATGAGCAAGTAAAAAGTGATATTGTAGTTTGGAATGGACAATGATTTTTTGAAAATGATGGACTATAATCTGGTATGACTTGTGTTACGTTTTTGGTATAGGAGGCTTATTTGATGAAACAAATGAAGTAGGTGGACACAATATAGTTGATAGTGGACAAGAAAATCATGGTAGTGGATCAATATGTATTGGGGGCGACCAAGAAAATATGTGTGGACCATGAATAATGGACAAAAAGTCAATGTTTGTGGACATAAACGACAACGAGCTACGAAAGAACATGTCAGTGGCAACGCAGTTGGTGATGAAGATTGGTATGATAATTGCGAGGATACGAAGGATTAAGATTTTGACATGATGAGAGAGCTTATAGAGACCGAATATCCAACACAATGAGATTCATATAAGAACATGGAAGCGAATGTTGTTGGTCAAGCGTCTAACGTCGTGTGTGGATCAGATTATTTTGGCTGTTATGTACTTGATGGCAGTGAAGCAGTGCGATGTGACAAAGTAAACGAAAAGCTAACAAGGGATATTAATGGAGACATGGTGGGTGGACAACAGTGTGAGGTTGGATGGAGTGGACAACTTGTACCAACTCGTGGACAACATAATATATCGATTGATGGATAAGATGCCGATAGGGTGCTACATGGCTGACAATATGGTTTCGAAGACACAATCATGTCTTGTCAGAGAAAATGGAATATACATTATTGAGGATATGACAGGACCCGATGTTGCGGGAAGTAAATTTGTACATCATCATGAAGGTGAAAGGGGTGGACAAGGAGAATCGTCTCGTACGGGTGGACTAAAAAAACATTTACAATGGTGGATAACGTGATGTACCCAATGAAGTACATGTGGATTATGGGGGGAGGGCTAGATGGTGGACAGTGAAAGTTACATAAACGTAGAGTACAAATATGTCATTTGTGTTTTTCGAAGGTACGTTTGCCGAAAGTGGACAAGATGCAATTTACAATACACAAAACGAAGAAAATGTTGAAGAATTGTCACTATCAACCAAAGCATCTCCTCACAGAATGTACAATGTAATATTACGAAGTGTGGATACGATTGAAGAGACGTGGACAATATTTAAATTAATTAGAGTTATTGTCCATTCTATTAAACTTAATTGTAAATATTGTTCATTGTTTAAAAGTGTGGACAACGGTTAAAAAAAATACCCATGGACAATGTTTAAAATTAATATAATAGTTGATATATGCGTAACGAAAACTTGATCTTAAATATACAATGGACAAATTACTAAAAATGGCAATAATAAATAGCTCCTCATACAGTTTACATGAACAAAAATTTCCCTTAACTTTCGTGGGTTAAACTCGTTTTGCCCACCGTTGTCACTTACATTGGTCTGGTCCACGAGAAGCGATAAGGTGGTATTCGATGCATGTTGTTGTCTGACTGAACTCAATAAGGATTTACGAGTTGGATTCCCACTTGACATTACTAGTTGAACTGGGGAAAAATGATGAATAAGTTAGGTTTGAAAAAAAACTTAAGGTCGAAACTTTTGGTCCATCGATGGACCAAATTACAGACGTGTGAACACGATTGAGGAGATATAGCCAATATTTAAATTAATTCTAGATATTGTCCATAAAACTGAAATTAATTGTAAATATTGTCTATTGTTTAAAAAACATGGACAATGGTTGAAATATTAGTTATGAACAATGTTTAAAATAACTATAATAATGAGAGAAAGATTGAGAGGAAAAGTTTGGTAAGAGTTGTTCTTCAAAATTCAAAACTTTAAGGATTGAGATGAGAGAGAAGAAAAAAAGATAAATGAGGATTTAATTGGATTTTTCTAGAAGAGGTGACAAATTACTTAAAAAGACAAAAAAATGAAAATTTTTATATAAGACATGACATTGAAGTGTCAAAGTGGTTCAGAAAGGTAGAAATGATTTTTGCCTTCAACCGATTATGGGTATATGGCTTAAAAAACCACATTATGGTATAAATGAAAACTTTTTGCCATAATTTTCTGATATTATAATGAGTGCTTTACTTCTTTTGCGAGAGAAAAAGCCTTAATGCTCGGGAAAGCATTTACAGTCTATTGTTTTCTTTTTTCTTTCCTCTACAAGCCTCTAAGTACCAATTATTGTGTCTCTCCTTTTTAATAGTTTTACATTAGTTTTAGAACTTTATATTAGTTAAGTCATTCGAATATTCATGAATAATAAAACAGGTTGAGAGAGGAAGATAATTATATCTATATATTCTTAAAACGTAGAAGATGTTATATATGTACATGTTTATTAAAGTTAAAACAAAGAAAATTAGACGAATCGGTTGCAAGGATTAAGGGTTTTTTGTTTGAGCGTTAAGCAAATTCCTTAACCTAAGCTTAATTAAGCTATGCTTGAATAATAAACTGTCACCATGAAATGGAAACGACGAAATTAAGGTTGTTTAGAGTCTTAGAGACATGTTCCTTTTTTGGTTCTTAACCGTAGCTTAGTGAAAAGTAAAATTATAGACTTCATAATCATCACTTTATAGTTTATTTGTCAGGGACAATTACGACAAGAAGCTACCTTATCTGATAAATAAATAAAACGAATATTATTAGAACCATTATGAATTTTGTTTTCCAGAACTTAAATTTTTTTAAAAATAAATGATTAGTTCACGTTTACTTAAAATATAATTATTTTGTAATTGCTTTTCTATTAAAAACTTATAATAGTCCATAATAAATTCTTACAAAAAACTCAATGGTCCTACACTTAATCCAACAAAAAACTAAGCTCATTACACAAATATATAAGTCTAGTTTAATCTAACCAGAAATCTGGTCTAGAAGAAAATTCTAATCTAGTTTAGATAACCAAAACTAGTGTCGTTCTTGGACTACATTTTCGACAGCGATGCAGTGGTGGAACATCGGTCTTAACCGATGGTGACTCAGGATTGCCGCTATCCGTCATGGGAGAGAGATGAAAATAAGACGAAGAACATCTCACATATTTTGTTGCCACACGAAGTCGAATCTGAGAAACCATCGTGAGAAAAAGTTTGACATGAGCAAATCGGAGTTTCCCTCGCCACTTGTATGGTCTGACTGCATCGCTCAGCTGCTCCCTAGATAAAATCGGCGAAGCCAAGCATCTTGCAGAGAAAGACCCAAAGATCTCTCCGGCTATACTTCACCATGGCTTAAGGCGACGATTTCGTCTTCTTGACCGCGCCGCCATTGAAGAAGGTTGAGCTCAAGCCTCTATCGCCGCCCGGTTGCTATTAGTCGCCTGTCTCCCCCTTCGTTTGAGGTTTCAGTAGAGAGTAGATCTAAGAAATTATGGTCAGCAACCTTCAGCGATGTGCTCTTATCGTCTCCCTCCTTTTGATAAAAAAATCCAAAATAACTAAACTCTCATAACTGAAATACAAATTCAGTCCACCAAGAACCACCTTGAAGTCCAAAGCAAAATAAAGCTTATGTCGATCTCCTTTAGTTACGGAAAATCAGAGAGAACTCTAACTTTCCAGAGATCCCAGATTTCTATGAGTCAAATACCAACAAGATCAAGGTACGAAAATAAACAATAAAAGTATGAGAATTAAGAATACGAAAGAGGGCGAACAAATTCTTATTTCGAATATTGTTAACATATTACAATCAGACGATGGCCTCAGCCGTAAGAGTTGTCGTCGAGATATCTTAGAACTAACAACAGAGACTGTGAATAACCTAATTGAGTCGCAGCTCAATAGCAAGAACGGAAAAAAAAAATCTAAAGCCCTAAGTATTTCGGTGTGGAGAATTGGATGTGTTCGTGATCCTCCTCTTCATCTCTCTTATATAGGCTTCAGGGTTGCTCCATCTTCTTTTTTCGTCTTCCGTTCCTCTGCGGAAATCTTCCTTTTCTGGTTTATTCTTCAGTGGAATCTTCCTTTTCTAAATTTCTTCCATTTTCTTCACGGTTTTCAAGAGAAGATTTGACCGCCATTGTGCTTGGGCTTGATTCTCGGCTAGAGTCGTAGGTGGGTCGTTTCCGTATTTTGGGCATGTTGGGATGTTTTACGGTTTAGGCAATTTTTCTTGTTCTCATCGGAGAATCGAGCTTTAGTATGATGATTCGATCGAGACTTTGCAGAGAGATTATACCAATCTATGACTGAGATAACATCGATGTTAAAGTTAGTCGTTTATCATTTTACACGATCGGTAAGTACGAGTGTGTCCTCATGATCGCTCTAAAGAATAATGATTTTAATCGTATAGTTAAGATAATCATTGGCGTTGCAGAAAGCCATTATCGTTTTATACATTTAACTCCATACGAGAAGATTGCAAGATTCTTACGTACGTCATAAGAAATAATCGTATAGCTAAGGTGATATCAATATTCGGGATAACCGGAACTGTTTATACGATTACTTCAAAACTTGTGCGAGTTTTATTATTTTTATTGCAGAATTTCGACTGAAATACGGAATGATACAAAACGAGAGACGAGAGATTTGTGACGAAGTCAGCTCGCCAGTTGGCAAAATGGACGTGTGTTATTTAACTCGTCAACAGGCGAGCTGAACTTGCGAGGTTCATCTCACCAGTTGGCGAGCTGAACGTCTGTTGTTCATCGTATGTGTTTTCGCTTGTCCGTAAACGTATCCATCGAGGCCTTTATGTATTCTTCGGACATTGATACCGATTATGTTTGTCTCGAACCCGATACTGGACCTAAGCAACTTGTCTTGCTTCGTTAAAACCTTAGTGATAAGAAAACCCAATGGGAAAAAACCTTCTCGATTAAGGACAAAAGAGTGTAGAGACAATCGCTTAGCGATTCTATGATTGTTTCTCAATTCTTGTGAAATATAACCTCTATGGTCTTTCGGAAGTATCACGATTTTTTTTTCTTCTTTCTATAGATCGGGATTGATGCGGTNCGTTTCCCCCCCCCCCCAGCTCACAAGAACTTGCGATCCACCTCATGGTTAGTTTACTTGCTACGAGGTGCACCTTATATACTGCTAGTTATGGTTTTCCATTATGAGAGTTGTAGTTAAATTTTTGAGGCAATACGGCTTGTCGATCAGCCAGATTACACCGAATTCTAGTCCTGGGCTATGAGCGAGGGATGAGTTTAGATGCCGACTATCTGACGGTGCTCCCTCACCTGTGGGGTCTAAGTGGTTCACAACAGTACTACTTGGTTCTGGGGAAGAACATGTTGATCATGAAATTGTTCTAGTCCCATATCCATGATTGAAAAGTGTTATTTTCGTTCTGATTGATAATGCATTTATCGAAGAAATTTACATTTCCCGTTCTAGGAAAAAAATGGGGTCCGATGGGTACTGCGGTCAGATATTTGAGTTGTTTTCAATCTTTTGATGCCTAACACGTGTTTCTATTTTGTGTAGTTGTCGATCCTCTTCCACCTTTTATGCAGGATTTGCATATTGTTCGGGATATACGTAGAGGCGGTTGGCTTTACTAGGGTCATTTTTCACTACAACGAGTTTGGAACACCGTCACTTATCATAACGTCCAAACCTGTCCTGAAGTTTTTGAAGAGGAGGAAAAACCAGTGCTTGTTCCGTACTCGATGACTCCTGCGAGGGATAAGGAAAGGTCTCCGAGGAATGAAGGCGCTACCTTTGGAATGGGTAGCTATGACCAAGTCGGGGAATGATTGATTCTTGGGGTCTATCTAAATAACTTCGACGGTCTGAGCTAGATGTCGGCACCGTCGCTCGGGACTAATTTCTTTAATTTCTTTGATGACGTGCCGACCCAAGCTCATGTTGCGAAAGGGTTGTGAGGTCGAATGAGTACATTAAGACTTTGCATCGGACAATGAGGGTTAGTCCTTACTTATATGTTTTCTTTTCATTGATGTTCTTGCTATCCTTTGTGGGTATTCTGATATGGGCTCCATACGATTAATAAGGCTCTCAGAGCGCGTGATCGAGAAGTGCGAACAGCCCAGTTCAAAGCTGAGAGACTCGAAGAAGATAACTCTCGTTTAATGAGGGAAATGGGAGAAACGGTGCGGAGGTAAGCGTCTAAGCCTTCCCGTGCGATAAGGCAAGGCAAGAGGTTGTTTTGATCATGGCGGATCGCTCGACTCGTTTCAAGGGCTGCTTTGATCGATTAAAGCAAATGCACCAGATCTTCGGAGATTGACGCGAGTGCCATCGTCATTGATCATCGGAGGGATCAATGACGTCGCATCATTATACTTGTCCAAAAGTCCAAACATCTTCTTTTTTAACGTCATATTGAATGTCAAGTTGCGTTCTCTGTGGGTGCCTTTTATCAGAGTACGCAACTCGGCTTTCAGTATGACGTCAAAAC
>OVBE01015090.1:0-11692 GCA_900406425.1 Iberis pinnata | reverse complement strand
TTAAAAGAAGCTGAAACTCCATTGTACCAAAATTGCATAAAATATTCAAAGGTTTCGGCAATTATGGGACTGTATAGAATTGAAGTTAAGAGTGGTATATCAGAGAACTACTTTGACCAGCTATTGGTCTTAATTCATAACATGCTACCTAAAGACAATGTTCTTCCGAAGAGTATCGATGACATTAAAAAGTTTATGAAGATATTTGGTTTCAGTTACGATAATATTCATGCTGGCAAAAATGATTGCATACTCTTTAAGAAAGAATTTAAAGAGCTAGATTGTTGTCCAAGATGCAAAGTTTCAAGATGGAAAATAGATAAACACAGTAATGAGATTAAGGTTGGGATTCCAGCAAAGATACTTAGATGTTTCCCAATTAAAGATAGATTTATGAGGATGTTCAGATCTAAAAAGATGGCGAAAGATGTGCGTTGGAATTCTACCAATGCTACTGGTGATGGTACAATGCGACACCCTGTTGATTCTATAACTTGGGCACAAGTGAACAAATCATGACCATACTTTGCTGTTGAACCAAGGAATCTTAGACTTAGACTTTCTACAGATGGGATGAACCCTTTATCTCTTTAAAACACCAATTACAGCACTTGGCTAGTGTTGTTAGTGAACTATAAGACTCCTCCAACAATGTGTATGAAGGCTGAGAACATAATGTTGACTATGTTAATCCCTGGCCCAACAGCTCCTGGTAATAACATAGACGTTTACTTAGTACCATTAATAGAAGATTTAAAAGATTTGTGGACTGAAGGTATTCAAGTGTATGACTCATTTTCTAATGAAAATTTCACACTTAGAGCCTTACTGCTTTGGAGTATCAGTGATTATCCAACATTAGGGACACTGTATGGTTGTAAAGTGAAGGGGAAACAAGCTTGCAATGTATGTGGAAAGGATACACCTTCTAGGTGGCTGAAGTTTAGCCGGAAGTATGTGTATATGGGAAAGACTACCTCCAGGCCATCGTTACAAATATAAGAAAGCTTGGTTTGACACCACTATTGAAAAAGGGAATGCTATTAGGACACAAACTGGTGCTGATATATACGATACTTTAAAAATGTTTAAGAATGATTTTGGAAGACCTCTGCAGAAAGAAAAAGAAGAAGAAAAAGAACAGGTTTGTTAGATGATGATATTATCCAGAAAGAAGAATGCGAAGAATCAAATGATCTATGGCGGTGGAAGAAGAAATGAATATTCTTTGAACTCCCTAATTGGAAGGTAAATCAGACTAACTAAACTACATTATCTGATTGTTGTATTATAATAGGCCTAACGTTTAAATGACTCATATGTTAGGATATGCCTGTTCGTCACAATATTGATGTGATGCACGTTAAAAAGAATATGTCAAATGCTATTTTGTCTCTACTCATGCAAAATGCTAAGTCAAAGATGGGTTAAAGGTGCGACAAGACTTAGAAGATATTGGAATCAGAAATCACTTGCACACAGAAGTTAGGGGGAAAAAAATTACTTACCTCCAGCAGTTTATTGGTTATCGAAGTCAGAGAATACCATTTTCTGCAAAAGGTTATCTAATTTCAGGGGTCTTGATGGTTATTGTAGTAATATTGCAAATAGTGTTTCTGTTAACCCTACAAATATATGTAGTTTGAAGTCGCATGATCATCATGTGCTAATACAGAATCTGTTACCAGCTGCCATAAGAGGTATGTTACATAGAGCACCTAAGAATGCCATAAACAGATTATGCAATTACTTCAACATATTGTTTCAACGTATCATTGATCCGAAAAACTCCAATTGATGGAAACAAAGTTTGTGGAAACAATGTGTCAACTAGAGCGGTTCTTCCCCCCCCTCCCCCATCCCTTTTTGATATAATGTTCCACCTTCCCATACATCTATCTAAGGAGGCACGCTTGGGAGGACCAGTACACTTCGATGTATCCTTTCGAAAGGTTTAATGTACTTATTTTCTTCAATTTATCTTTTCTAATGATGATTGACTACAAGTCATAAATTATTAACACATTTTCTTCAATTAATCTTTTGTAATGATGATTGACTACAATTCATATATTTTGACTGAGTTATAGGTACATGAAAACACTAAAGGCTTACATGAAGAATCATGCAAGGCCGGAAGGATGTATGGCTGAGGGGTATTTAGCCGAAGAATGCATTGCATTTTGTTTAGAGTTCTTGCAAAATTCAGTACCAGTTCAAGAAGCAGTTAATCAGAACGAAGATATTGAGGATGATGGAATGATGGTTGAAGGTAGACCACTAGCAAGGGGTGTACAGGTCACCCTTTCTGAAAAAGATAGAGACATTACACATCGCTATGTGCTAATGAACATGGCTTCTATGGATCCTTATGTGCAGTAAGCGGTTACCCATTCTGTTAATAAGGATGTCAATTACAACTTTATAAAGCAAACTGTTTTTTATTGTCAAATCATGATGCATTTGGAAGAATTACAAGCTACTGATGCTAATGTGCTAGAAATGAAACATTTTTGTAGAAGAATCATAATGAACTTTTTCAAGAATGGATAAAAACGAAGGTTACATCTTAACTAGAGTTTATGTTCATTAGTTATTTTATTAGAAAATGAATTGCAAATTTGGAATTGCTTTAGACTAGCTTTTGTTTTTTTATATTGGTTGTTCTGAGTTATTGTCTTCATTGCCTATTGGTTGCTTCTTGGTTTATTTGATTGGAACACGATTTGTGAATTTGAAATTGTTTCATGCCTGGTTTTTCTTTTTGAAAAAATAGATATTTGTTGTTCTGATTTAGAGTATTCATTGCCAATTATTGAAATGAGAGCTTGTTTCTTCTTTCTCTATCTAAGTCTGATGTTTTCCCTGATTCAGATTCGGTCAGACACAACACAAACATATTCTACGGAGATAAAGTGGTTGGCACGTGGACCAAGAAATGTTGCTTTGGCACATAACATATTCATCTGTAATGGGCATAGATTTATTACAGATGCGGTAAAGCGGAAGACGCAGAACAGTGTAGTAACTTATGAAGCGTATAGTATGTGTCGATCGAGTGCACGAGATACAAGACAAGTAGCTGATATGCTTACATATTATGCAGTTATAAAGGAGATTTTACTTCTTGACTACCACATGTTCAAAGTACCATTGTTTAGATGCAATTGGGCAAAAAAGGGTAATGGTGTGAAGGAAGAAGATGGTTTCACTCTTGTTAACCTACATATGAACCAAGCAGCATATTTGAAAGATCCGTTCATTTTTCCTACTCAAGCAAAACAAGTTTTCTACTCTAGGGAAGATGATTCTTCAAATTGGTATGTTGTAATGAGAGCACCGCCTATAGGATATCATGAGTTAGAAACAATGGAGGATTTAGTTAGCGCACCATTGCCTATCCAAGAAATAGATGATGGAGAAAGTGATGAAGATNGAATGATTGTGAAGGGTTATTGGTAGTAGATTGAAATAGTCTTGGTGATGTTTGATAGGTTTTATGATTTTTATTATGGAAATACTACTCTTTTTGTAAACATGGAAATGATTTATGGATATAATAAAATAATTAAATTTTTATTTGACAAAAAATTCAAATATATATTATAATTACAACACAATAGTAGCAAAAATAATTTGCTATATTTGTAAAACAAACTGCTATAGATGCAATCCAATTATAATACAAATCCAACGCTATTGAATATATAAAACTAAAGCTATTATTTAAAACCAATAATAACAAATATACGACGCTATTATAAAAATAAACAATTGCATCTTCAACTACGCTATCGTAACTTTAATAATTATAGCATACATTAAATCCGCTATCTAAAGTGTCCAACCTATAATGGCGGGTGCTGTCAGAGCGTTTAATTATCCGCTATGCAATCCTACGATAGCGTTTTTCGAGCGCTAAGAAAAGGCATATTTCGTGCGGCCGAGGCTATCATCTGATTGTAACACACTCATACAATTCATAATAAGAAACCCTTTTGATCTCTTCGTACTTTTAATCTAGTGTTTTTATTATTATGTCATGCATTTGATCTCGTATTCGTTTGGCTCACAGAAATTCGAGACCTTTGGAAAAGTTGAGTTTACTCGATTTTCCTTAACTAATGGAAATCGACAATGCGAATTTCAGTTCCCACAGTAAGGAGTATCTTGAGCGATTCAAGATACCAAAGAAATTTTGGGCAGAAGCTGCGAATACATATATGTATCTCATAAACATATTGCCATCGATTGCGATTAATAATCAAGTACCAGAAGAGATATGGTCTAAGACATAACCAAATTTATAACTTTTCAAGAAATTTGGCTCCATATGGTTACTATCACAATGATGAAGGAAAACTCTAGCCAAGAGCTAATAAGGGAGTCGTCATTCCAATAGAAATCAAGAGATACAAAGTATGGAGCCTAGAAGATAAAAGATGTGTTCTTACCAGAAATGTAAAGTTCAATGAGCAACAATCCTACAAAGATTTTTTTTAAAGGAAGACACATATGTCTCAAGAAATGCATCACGATTTTCGGATATTAAACGGGTTTCTTAGGTGGAGGTAATATCAGTTCACGTGGAGAATCTTCACAAGAACCTCAATCACCAAACGATGAAATAAGGCTAGTTAGTGATGGTGAAAGTAATTCTCCAGGGCAATCAACATCATCAATTATGAGTCAGACTGAAGTTGGTGAGCAAAACTATCAGCTAGTCAGAGACTGAGTAAAGAGACAAATAAAGCCACCTTTTTTCTTTTTTATTTTTTTTGTCACCAAATAAAGCCACCTCAAAGATTTGAAGAAGACTTTTCTAGTTTTGCTATGATGGCTCAACAAGAATCAAGCCTTAAAGAACCAAATTGTTTTCAGGAAGCAATGTCAAGTAATGACAGTTTTTAGTGGAAGCAAGATGTTGATGATGAAATGGAGTATTTGATATAAAAAATACTTCGAAACTAGTCAAGAAGCTTGAAAATAAGAAAATCATAGGCTGCAAATGGATCTATAAAAGAAAACTAGGAGATACATGGACAAGTGAGCCTAGCTATAAGCAAGACTAGATTCAAAAGGAGGGTCTTGATTACAATGAGGTCTTTGCACTTGTATTTAAACATGTATCAATCAGATACCTTATGTCTGTGGTAGTTCATAAAGACCTTGAGCTTGAGCAACTTGATGTAAAAACAGATTTTCTACATGGGAAACTTGGAGAAGAAATCTTTAGGGTTCAACCAGAAGGTTATGTAGAAAAGGGAAAAGAAAATTTGGATTGTAGCTTGAAGAAGACACTATATGGGTTGAAACAAGGCATAAGACAGGAAAATCATAATTCAACAGGTTTATGATGGAAATTGGTTTTTTTATCATATGTCAAAAGGATCAGTGTGTTTATATCAAGTGTGTGTCATGTACATATATCTAATTATTGTTGTATGTGGATGATATGATGGTAGCATGCAGGGATATGGAGATGATATCAGACTTAAAAGATAAGCTAAACTCAATGTTTGAGATGAAGGACCTTGGAGAAGCAAAGAGGATACTTGGATTTGACATTAAAAAAGAAAGGCAGAAGGGAATTCTCATATTGTCTCAGCAATATTATCTGGAGAAATTTCTTAGAAGTTTCAGAATAGAAGATGCCAAGGTTGGATATACACCTCTTGGGACTCAATTCAAGGTATTCGTAGTAGATGAAGATCAATTAGATACTGATTCGGATTTTATGAAGTTTGTTCCCTACTGCAATGTAGTTGGGAGTCTCATGTGTGATATGATTGGCTCTAGGTCAGATTTTGCTTATCCTGTTGGAGTCATAAGTAGATTCACGAGTGCTCCAGTCAGGTCGCATTAGAATTAATTTAAATGGGTACTAAGATATGTAAAAATGGCGAGTGGGAATGAATTTGCTATTCAAGAAAGGTTCAATGATTGAAATAACTGGATTTTATTTAAATATCACAATTGATTTGGACAGGTCTTGTCTATTTTATGTTATGCGATTGTATCATGTGGATGTGTTATTAGCTGGAAATAATCTTTACAGAGGGTGGTTGCTCTTTCCACTATAAAAGCTGAGTTTATTTCAATACAAAGGCTGCAAAAGAACTCACATGGCTTAGAGATTTTGGGTATATATATGAGAGTGTGGAGGCGTTTTTTTGCCTCTCATACTGTTGTTGCATTGGTAAAGAATAATGTTTTCCATGAAAGAACGAAGCACATTGCAGTCAAGTTCAACTTTATAAGGGATTACATTGAAGGGGGAATACCTAAGATTTCAAAGGTTCACACTAGTGAAAATCCAACTGACATTTTCACAAAAGTCTCTCCTATCAACCAATTGAAGGAGTTGCTGAGTTTGTTGAATGTGTCTGCTGAGTAAGTCAGGGACATTACCGAGGGGAATCCACAGAGGAAGCAGTGAGTCTCAGGTCCAAACCAAGTGTAGTTTGTTGTATTTCATTTTGGTTCTAATCAAGGTTTTGGTTAGATTCTTGGTTCAATATTATTATAAATCGGATTAAATCAAAATTGATTTAGAGGTCCGGTTTGGTATGACTAAAATTGTATCAGAGACTCAGTTTAGGTGCTTCGCGTCAAAATCAGAACAAGAGAAGCTCTGGTTAAGTTTTTCAACAACATTGATGGAGGTTTCAGGGTTGTTAGAATTAGATGAGAGGTTGTAACTGCTTCTTGAGCTCTTATAATAAAGTTTCAGAGTCTTTTAGCTGGTATCGATTCATTCTTGGGTTAGGTTTCAAGGTGATCGAACATCTAGAGAGATCAAGTGAGATTTCGAGTGGTGTGAGCTTCGGGAATCACTTTGGGTGATAGATCGAACATTTTTCTAGTTCTATCTTTAATTATGTTGTTCTTGATTTAGTAGATTTCGAGTATACCTCGATCTAGACATAAGATTCTTTTAATCTGAACTGAAATAAAAAATATGGTGTTCTTTGTTACTTTCTTTTTTTTTTCAATTGATTTCTTATTTGAACTAGATAATATATTCAAGGCAACTTGATTAAATAGGTAAAAAGTGTAACAGAAGCTACTCTAGAGTCGAGTGGAGACCTGATTGAATTTTCATAGAAAACAAAAATACTACGTAGTAAATGTATTATTTAAAAAAACAACAAAATAAACATGAAGAATCATATGCTTAGAGAAACCGTCATTGACTCGATTAATCTCAACCAAAACTAAAATATTCTTTTTGTAAAAGAAAAAAAGTTTGATGTAAATTTTTTTTCTAAGATAAGAATTAGATGATACCCCTTGTTATACATGAGAAAATTTTAAAAACAAAATATTTATAAATTATTATTATATTATAAAAATATTTGTTTATATTATAAATTTTGACCAATGATATAATTTAAATTTAATTATAATTATATAATAAAATAAGTAAACTTATAAACATTACAAATTTAAAAATTAGGTTCTTTTATGATGTTTAAAAATTTCTAAATTAATCAACTTTGCTAATCAAATTATTTTAAATATTTAATAAATTTAACATATTTATAAAAAAAATTCAAATGAGAGTATTTACGATATTTATTAATTTATGAATTATTTACTACATTTAAATTTCACCTTAACATATTTTAGTTGTTTCTTATGTTTGTTTTAGTTTAACAATTTAACTAAAAAAATTTAATTAGACCAAATGTGTCTTTTTGTCAAATTAATTTCTGGAAAATCAAAAATGCCTATAAATCAAAACGTTCACTTATCATTATTCTTATTCTAATGTATACAATTATTCATAATATAATTTTATTTTATTACTAATTTTTATGTACCATATAAGATTTCTTTTACAAAACAATATTTTTTAACTAAATGGAGTAATATATGTATAAGTTTAAAATTTTAAATCGTAACATAGATAGAAAAATAATTATTGTTAGGTTTACAATATATAATTTTTTTTTTTTTACCAAAACTAAAATAAGAATTGATAAACGTATAGAAAAAAATATAAAAACAAATATAATATAAGGGAGACTTAACTTAACTTATTCGAAATAACTGCATTTATGTTATCAAGTAAAAAGATAACAAAAATATATAATAAATGTATTAAATTTTAAACATAAAAAATAAATTAGAAAGTTCAAAAAATTGTGGAGCTACCATGTAGGATTCTAAAATAGATTCAAAATTTCAAAAAATATGGTGCTACAACATAAGTTTAAGATACTTCTCTTTTAATATATTTAAGATATGTTTACGGGCAATAAGAGAAATATGTTCTCTAAAGTGCAACCATTTTACGAGAAAAACTAACAATTCTTTCATGAGAAATTTTTGCAAGAATTAAAATAAAACATAAAATTCCGGTAAAAGCCTTAACAAATACTAAATATCATAGAGACGAAGAGACTTGTAGGCAAGACCGATCCTAGATTTTGGTTGATCTTAAATACAAAAAATAATAGAAGCTGTTTTGAAAGAAAAAGAATTGAGGAATACATTAAAGGGGATCTAACCCATTCGATCATTGGTTGATATTCATTGACCTAACCACTAGATTAAGACAATTTTTTTGTACAATGTGGTCGAGTTTATTGTTATTATGAGAGGCCGGACGCACATGCTTGTACTGTTTTTGCAAAGGGCCCGCATTGCATGTGAATTTGATGGCTTCGAGAACTAACTGTTGGGATCAAAAACAGTTACAACGAAATCAATGTCTAAAAACCATCACATAAATATTAGTCACACGATCTAAGCATCAAATCGCACTAGTCGAATCATCTCGATCAAAGTAACAAGTTGCGCTACTTGCAAAAGACCACAAAGAATACGTTTTGGAAGAATCAAGCAACAATCGTAGAATCGCTAAGTGATCGTCTCTGTACTCTTTTTTTCTTAGTCGAGAATGGTTTTTTCCCACTGAGTTTTTCTATCAGTAAGGTTTTAACGAGGCAAGAGGTCCGGTTACGTCCGACATTGGACTTGCATACTTGAAATGAATGTCCGAGAAACCTCGACATATACACAATCTTCAGACAAAGGCTTTCCAAGATACATCTATGGACAACACAAATCATGATCAAGTATGAATAATAAAGATGAATTTGTGCAAAGAATTCATCTAGCCAATTGGCAAGGTGCATCGGAGACATTTATCTCGCCAACTGGCGAGATGAATCTGCACGAAGAATTCATCTCGCCAGTTGGCAAGATGAAACGGAAACATTCGTCTCGCCAACTAGCGAGATGAATTTGGGAAATAATTCATCTCGCTAGTTGGCGAGATGAATCAGAGCCATTTATCTCGCCAACTGGCAAGATGAATATGCACGAATAATTCAGCTCGCCAACTAGCGAGATGAATCTGTGCAAAGAATTCATCTAGCCAATTGGTGAGATGAATCAGAGACATTCATCTCACCAACTGGTGAGATAAATCTGCACAAGAATTCATCTCTCCAACTAGTGAGATGAACGCATACGTGCTTCGTATCACTTTGGACGAATCATCTCTTGTTTCGTATCATTCCGAGTTTTCGTTGGGGTTTACTAATAAAACTCCTAAAACTTATTCCTTTCATACGATGAGTTCCTGTGAGTCACGAAAGAATCGTGAAATCATTTCATTTTGATCAATCATATAAAAAATGACGGTTAACTTAAACGCCGATGTTATCTCATTTATGCGATCGAAATAACCTTTCCGGAAAGGTTTTGATCGTGTCGTTGCGCAAAAGTTCGTTTTCTCGACAAGACCCGTAAAAAATTTCCTAAACTATAAGACGGCCCAACGAGGCCTAAAATACAATAACAGCCCACTTATGATTCCAGACGATAATTGAGCCCAAGCGCAATGACGGTCGAAGCTTGTCCTGCAAGCCAAGAAGAAAAGGAAGAAATCCAGAAAAGAAAGATTTCCGCATAAGAATCAATCAAGAAAGAAAGATTTTCGCAAAAGAACGGAAGACGGAAAAGGAAGATGAATCAATCCTGAAACCTATATAAGAGAGATGAAGAGAAGGGGCACATGGACGTTTAATTCACGTTTTATTCTCCACGCCGAAATACTTAGGGCTTTAGACTGTTTTTCCGTTATTATTAGTGAGTTGTGACTCAATTAGGTTTATCGGTCTTTGCTACTAGATATAGGATAACTCGCCGACAGTTCTTGTGGCCGAGGCTATCACCTGTTGTAACACGTTCACGCATCGATTCAGAATAAGACTTATGTTACCCTCTTTCTTACTTGTTATTTCATATTCGTATTCTATTATTGTCATGTTATGATATTTCCGCGTTTGACACGAGAAAATATAGGATCTCTGGAAAGTTAGAGTACTCTATGATTTTTTGTAACTAATGGAAATTGACAGTGCAAATTTCGGTTCCCATACTAACTAAAGTCCTATAACCAATTGTTTGCTTTGGAGTATCGAACCCTTTTTGTATTTTTGAAAGAAAAAAGTTTTTAATGATATTTTAAAATCATAAAATTAATTGTCATATTTCATGAAAATTTTTCCAAAATTATTAACTAGAATATATATAAGAACTCTCGCGGAAAGACCCCTCTCCGACGAAACCTTAGTAGAGCTCTTTGTGCGCCCCTTTACTTTGTGTTGCAAATCCGCTTGGGACCCGCAGTCGTCTGGCTCACGCTGTCGGAGTCGGTCCCTCTCCCCTCGTTTTGCTGTAGTTTTTTTCTAGTCTCGGTTTGTTTTGCTCCTTAGCCCCTGTTCTGCTTAGTCTTTGTCTTCTCCCGAGTTTCGACGCCAGTGGTTGGGTTTCTTGGCGGTTCTAATTTGGGTTCAACTAGGCGAAGGCAGGTCACCGGGCTTTATGGCTGGACGGCTAAGGCATATTCCTATGTTGTTTTCTCTCTCCAAATCCATATTTTCTTTTCGCGTTTTGGNATGGACCCAGGAAGACAGAAGCTAAATGGGCCGACCTGACGAGCTGGGCTGTCCAGCTCGCGGCCCATTAGGTTAAAGTTATGTAATTAGGGTTTTAAGCATGTATTTTCACTATAAATGCTCATGTAATCATTCCTAAAAGATATATGAAATTCTCTAGAGCTTTTACCCACATAATCTAATACCTAAACCTAATTTTAAGTCTTGATTCAACAGTTGGCGCCGTCTGTGGGGACTATCTCTAGAAGACATTTGAAATCTTACTTCAACAAAAAGAAACACCATATGCAATGACCACGGGATCGCAAGACAACCAAACGGACAACGTTATCGTTGAGTCTGATAAGGAGGACAACAACGAGAAAACAGCAGACGAGACAAGAACTGTGGAGCCAGCCGCAGAGCCCACCATGAAAGACCTACTGAAACAGATGCTTGCGCAGCAAGACGAAACCGCGCGGCTACGAGCTGAGTCAGAAACCCTAAAAGCGCAGCTAGAAAGCATCGCCGCATCTACCGGAGGAAGAGATCTGCGCAACATCTCGCGGAACCTGTTCGAGACATCCTACCAAACCCCTCCTGCAGGCGGAGGACGAGGACACATCGACCACATCAACTCCAGCAGATTCAGAGTCCCTGCTGAGAACACCGAGATGAGTATCATCCGAGAGCAGCTGAGGATCATGAGCTCGCAGGTACATCAAGCAACCAGCTCGGCGCCAGATATCACTCGCGCCATCGAAGAAACTCAGCGAACCCCCTTTTCAAGAAGGGTC
>OVBE01015089.1:0-11693 GCA_900406425.1 Iberis pinnata | reverse complement strand
GTTGAGGAGGTGGGAGAGAACATTGGTGGCAATGACATAAAGGTAGGGGGATAGAGCACAGCCCTGCCGGACACCTCGGCTACCATGAAAATAACCCGCCGGTTCTCCATTAATCGAAACCGAGAACGTCGCTGTAGAGAGACAGACATAAATCCAATGCACGAACCGCTCAGGGATACCAATAACCTGCAACACCAAAACTATAAACTCCCAATTAATTGTATCAAAAGCTTTTGATATATCCAATTTTAGAGTAAAGTGAGGGGAAAGAGTTGGCTTATGATAGTCCTTGACAACTTCAGTGGCTAGGAAGACGTTTTCCAGTAAGAGACGGTCGCGAACGAAAGCACTCTGATTAGGCTCTATGAACTCGGGAAGGCAGAGCTTTAGACGGTTAGCGATGATCTTGGAGATGACTTTGTAAATAATGTTACAGCAGGAAATGGGTCTATAGTCCTTCATCGTTTGGGGATCCTCCACTTTCGGTATTAAAGCAATCAACGTCGCATTAATACCTGCAGACAGAAAACCATATAAGAAAAAGACTGAACCGCAACAACAAAATCATTACCAATAACAGGCCAAGCCGCCTTATAAAACTCAGCAGTGTAGCCATCCGGTCCCAGTGCTTTATTGGAGGGCATAGCAAGAAGTGTAGAGTGTATCTCTGCGGCTAGAACCGGAGCAACCAGAGAGGTGAAAAGATCCTCTGAACATCTAAAGGAAAGTAACTCGGAGAGAATCGTGGCGGGAATTGGTGTTGCAGGAGCCAATTCCTGAAGAAATGACTTGAAATGAGAGACCGCAGCTTCTTTAATAGTGGGAATATCGGTAGTGATAACACATTCGGTAGACGAAGGCGTTTGATGGTGTTCCTAGATTTTCGAGCTTGGGAGACACGGTGGAAGTAAGTAGTGTTTTGATCACCATATCTTAACCAACAAATCCTAGATTTTTGCTGGAAAAGACGCTCTGCAGCGACTTCCAATGAACGCCAAGAGTGCTCAGCAATCTCAGCCGCTTGGACGTGAGTAGATGATGGGTTAGAAAGGACCGCATTTTGACACTGAATATGATGAGCGTATGCCGCACTCACACGTGCGGTCAAATCTCCATAACGAGTCGTATTTAACTGGCGTAATGGGTATTTCAGCGTCTTGAGTTTGCTTTGGAGGAGTCACAAAGCAAGACGGGAATGGATGATAGTGGACGAGGCAAGCCAGTGTGACCTGAGAAGAGGTAAAAAGGTGGTATCATCAATCCAGAAATTATTAAAACGAAAAGGCTTACGAATGGTGTGAGAGTAAGAGGCGAAAGTGACAACACAGCGAGCGTGATCCGAGACGCCATTAGACTCGAACGCAGTGTAGGCATGCGGGAAAGCGGAGATCCAAGAGGCATTAATGAGAGCCCGATCCAACTTTTTAGCAATGGGGTTAGCACTTTGGTGATTCCACCATGTGAACCGCGGACCAATGTACTCCATATCTGTCAAATCACAAGTATGAATGAAGTCTTGAAATTGATGCATCCCAAGCATACGAGTCTGAGAACGCGATAAAGAGTGGTCGGTTAGAGCTAGGACTTCGTTGAAGTTTCCGAACACAAGCCATTGGACTTGGTGAGAGCCATAAAGATAACGGCTGTGTTGAAGAGCCAACCATAATTGAGTTCTTTTTAACCTGAAAATTTGAAGCATAACCACAAGAAATCAGTATTGTATCACCAGATAAGAGAGTAGCAAGAATCGTAATAACTTGGGAGGTGACAAGGAGAGGTGTTACAACCACCCCATCACGCCAACACACCCAAATACGACCAAGCCTATGTTCAGAGTAATTATGTAAAAAATGCCAATCCGGCGCTGTCGAGACCGACACAGCAGCAAAGTTGGACGGCTGGACACGAGTTTCAAGAAAACACCCAAGTTGGGGGGTGGTAGAGC
This sequence comes from Iberis pinnata, assembly GCA_900406425.1. Taxonomy (NCBI): domain Eukaryota; kingdom Viridiplantae; phylum Streptophyta; class Magnoliopsida; order Brassicales; family Brassicaceae; genus Iberis; species Iberis pinnata. The sequence continues at coordinate 9,748 of OVBE01015089.1, read as the reverse complement.
GAAGCCAATTGTGGACAATGGTGTGCTTCCAAGGCTGGTTAAAGCCTCGGGTGTTCCAAGCAAACAAAGACATGACATTAGTGTCTCCTGAAGGAGACGTTTGATTTTTGTTTGAGCGGCGCTTGCTTAGCTAGCTTACGAGAAGCGAGAGACGGGAGTACATGCTTATGCTTGGAGCGAGAAGGATGCTTCGCATCAGGAACAATTGTTGAGGCTGGAAATGTGTCAGTGTCTGAGTCCGAGAGCTGGCCCTCTTCCTTATCACCCCCATTAACGTCTTGCGAGGTGGATAGAGGAGAAAAGCGAGATGGAGACTTGTGTATAGTCTCTGGCAATGATCCCAACGAGTTTGGTAGGTGATGGCGGGGGTTTACGATGACCACGAACGACCAAAGACCACTCACCATCCACGGCATTAGAAGGAGCAACTGGTGGAACTAAAGAGGATGAAGGAGATAGTATTGAGGATGAAGCTTCAGTTGGTGGTAAAAGCTCGAGGGATGGATCTAAGAGTGATGGATCCTGCGCCGGGGAAGTACCTGCAGAATCAGCAACAACAAGTGAACAATTAGCATCATTATTGTCAAGAATAGCATCAATTTGAATATTTGGAAGAATCGAAGCAGTTGCAATATTTGGAAGAATCAAAGTATTAGGAGATGGAGGCGGAGTGTTATCAATGCGAATCTGTGAAGCAATGGTGACGGTTGAAGTGGTAATGTTGGCGGAAGATGGAAGAGCTGAATCCTTATCCAAAGCAGCCGTAAGAGGATTGGAAGAAGATTGTACAAGCTGGTCATGATGAACAGAAGGTAGTGCTTCATCGAGAGGATGCGTAGAAGCCAAGGCAGTAACATGAGTGGTAGGCGATGATGGTGTTGACACCGTTTGAGCATCCCGAGCTTTACAGTCCTTGGGATTGTGACCCCAAGCATGACAAGCGGTGCATCGAACCGGTAACCACGGAAAAGAGACAAGAATTGGCTGAGCTTCCCCATCTAGCCGAATCTCTTCAATAAGTGGTTTCTCGAAATTTAGCACCACCATAACCCGAGCAATGTCTAACCGCATACATCGTTCAGTTGTGGGATGTAGCTTTTGAGGTTCACCAACAATATCACCCAAGAACTTTAGTCCATCGTGAGAAAAGAGACGATCCGGGACATTGCGAGAGTCGACCCATAACGGCATAGCTGTAAGATCAGGCTTTTGATGAGCACGGGAAGGGCTCCATTCCTGCACCACAAGCAAAACATCAGAGATATGCCAATATTGCTTACGAATTATACTATTCCGGAGTGATGGTGATTCAATCCTGAACAAAACTGTTTTAGGATTAATAAACTGGACATCAATTTTACTAGATTTCCCATCACAATTCCATAAACGATTAACCGTGGCATGAACTTTGCCAATATGCGGTGCGGGACCAATGAAGTATCCGACTAAATAATTGCTCCAAAGTGGCTGTGAATTTGTTAAGAGCTCTTGTGGTAAAGCAACAGAAGCAATGCCATGTGCAAGTGAAATAGGTGTGCGTAGCGTAGCCAGGGAACGAAGATCGGATGATTGCACCAACGAGGACCAAGACTTGGACGCGTGTTGTGGAGAGTCTTCGCCGGTCAACCCAGCCGACGTCATGTCGCCGGAGACGGCGAGCGGCGTGAATGACAAGTCAATTAAGGGAAGTTAAGGATCGCCCTAATTATCGCAAGCGGCGTAAAGTCAAACCAATGTTACAAGTTTCTATACTAGTCTTCATACATTTTACATAGATTATAGAATTTTTTTTTGCTATCATTATTAGACTGATAAATATGTACTCAACTAAGTAAAATAATATTAAAATTTATGCTAATTAAAATAGTTTGACTAATAAATTTATAACTTATTTAATTATTAAATTAATATGTGTTCTTTTTTTTATATCACAAAAATGAAATAATTTTTGAAACAATATGTAAATTGATAAAAATGTCGATAATTCAATAAAAATGTATATAACAACATATAAAATTTATGATGAAAATTATATTCATGATATTAGTATTATAAAAAGTATGTCATAATTAACTTTCATGTAATGAAAAAATATAACATGATACTTCATGTAACATTATAGTAATTAATCTCTTAGTTTTAGTCAATTTAAATATTTTTAATGTGTGTTTCACAAAGATTTTAGTTTAAGGTTATTGCACACCAATAAAGAAACTATAAAATTTCGTACATTTTTTTGTTGATTTGATAAAAATATCATTAATTAAAACTAATTCAACCAATAGGAAAACATTATGCATAATATGAAAATTCATAAACAACAAATGCAATTAATTTTTTGCATGGATAAATGTGAACAACATTCGACAAAAAAAAGGATAAATGTGAACAACAATCTTTTTAAAACACCATCAAAAGAATTCAAATTCCAAAACTACCACATACTACCAAAAAATTCAAAAATATCACTCTCAAATGTTCCAAAAATACCACAAACATAAAAAGCAAATTTTAAGGGTGTAGAATTTAAAATTTTGGGTTTGGATTCACTAAATAGAGTCTATGATTTAGTTTTGAAGAGGTAAGGTTTGGTTTTGGGTTTTAGGGTTTAAATTTGAAATTTTAAAGCTATTTCAAATTTTGTTGTATTTTTGGAACAAAAACATTATTGTGATATTTTTGAAAAAAAATTTGTATTTTTAGAATTTTTAATAGTTTGTATTTTTGGAATAAATCTAGTTTTGATAGTATTTTGGGGAATGCCCTTTATCATATAAATAATTTAATTTAAATGGTTGAGATTTTTGAGAATTTGTCTTTTCCACCCTTAATGAATGTTGACCGTTTTACTTATAACTACAAGAAAACATCCGATAAGTTTCGTCACTTACCCGTCAGAAACACCTGTTTTTGACGGTTAAATGACAGATGTTGTCCGTCAGTTCTAGGCCGTCGGTAATGAATATCCATTAGTTATCCGTCAGTAATTACTAACGGATAACTGATGGTATATTACTGACGGACATTGTTACGAATTTATCCGTCAGTAATAATCCATCACAAGTCAATCACAACTAACTGACGGATTCGTGATGGATAATTACTCACAGATTAGTGATGTCTTAGTCCGTCACAATTATCCGTCACTAGTCCGTCAGTTATTTGTGACGGACTTGTGACGGATTATTACTGACGGATAATCCTCAGTTTGTATATGTCACAAGTCCGTTACAAATAATTGACGGACTAGTGACGGATTTAAAATTAGATTTTTTTTTAAAAAAAATTATTAATTTATATTTTTAAATAATAATTTAGTTATTTTTTATAAAATTGAAAAATATTTATAAAACTTTTTAAAATAACAAAATTATATTAATAAAAGTATTCCAAATTACAAAAAAAAAACAAATAATAACCGAAACTATTGTGGACCGAGCCGTCCTAATATCGCGTCCATCGTTTCCTGCATCTTCGCCAATCGGCTCTGATCCTCTTGACGCGCCGTCACCAACTCTTCAACCGTCTTCTTCAGGGTCTCCACTTCAGCCTCTTTTCACCGCATTTCCTCGTCCCTGATTGGATCTCTCGCTCCTCGGGATCTTAGTAGACGATAGCGGGGCATGTTTCCTAGGCCGTACACGCGCCCCTTTGACTTCTTCGTATAGTACAAAAACCAAATTATATGTTAGACATATAAATAATGAACGATATAAAAATTTAACTTATATAAATACTTACCTCGGTCAGAACCTCGTACTGCGTGTCTAGCGAGACATCCTCACCCTCGGGTGTCTGCTGAGTCGTTCGGATGTCTTGTATAATCTTCTTGGTCGTCTCAAGCACATCCTTAGCTACGGGATCTTGAACATGTCCCGTCTTCTTGTTGGTATGAATATCTTCCATAAGCTCGAGGGGAGTCGGTCGCCGCCCCAACTCCCGAGTCTGTTTAAATGTTAAAAGTTATAATTAGATTAAAGTTTTAAAAAGAATTAAAATGTAAGTGTTTTCTTACCATATCCTGGTAACGAGTAATGCTACTTTTAGCACCCAGGTTCGTGGTCGCAATGCCTAAACCGTTGTGGGTGCTGTAACGGTTCTTCTTGTTGGTCGTCGAGGTTTCCACCGTCTTGGGTCGAGACCAATACTCAACAAGGCCCTCGTAGATCGGCTCGGGCATCTCCTGCGTCCTTGTGCCTTGCTTCTTCCACGTTGACTTCCATGAGTAGAAGTGGCTGGTGTACACTCGTGAGGCCTTCGCCCTGAACTCAGCCCGGACCAAACCGGTTATAGATGAATGCCAGTTGAACTCTTGCTACACAAACATTTAAATTGGTTATATAATGTTTGTAGATGTTATTAGTATTAACATATTTGAATATACTTACCGCAAAGTGGGTGCAACCACATCTCCTTATCTTCTTCAGGCATCACCACGAACGTCTTGTGCGGCCTCTTTAGGAGACTATGCATCATTCTCATGATGCAATTGGTCATCCCGTTGTCTGAGGGCCCAAACCACGTAGCCCCGTTCCGAGTTGGGGATCTAGAAACCGCAACCCCTCCCTCCCAGGTGGCACAAGTAGTTCTTCCAGTGACATAAGCACGGGAGGAACCTGAGGCCCCGGAGGAGGTATCGGATACTTATGTCCCGGAAACTGAGTTTTCGGAATATGAGTATCCGGCTGAGAATAAGGGGTAGCGGAAGAAACCGACCCTCCCGATCCGTCAGAGGCGCCTATCTTCGGCACATAATAAGAACTGAAATTGCTGAAATTACGTTGTTTTTAATTTTTTGTTAGTAATTAGATTATAAAGTATGGAATAATTTAAAAGTTATGATTTAAATTACGAATGAAACCTAAAATTTTTAATTTTTACAACTAAAACCCCAAAGTTTTATAAATTACATTTGAAAACCCAAAAGTTTTATAAATTACATTTTGAAACCAAATAGTTTTATAACTTTTTCAATTTACATTAAAGACACAAGAACTTGTTAAATTACGTTTAAACTCATAATACTTTTAAAATTACATTTAAACCCTAAAACTTCTAAATTTACATTTAAACCCTAAAACTTCTCAATTTCCATTTAAGACCCTAAAATTTCTGAAATTATATTTAAAACTCTTAAATTGCTTAAATTACTTTTAAAACACATAAAACNCTCTGAAATTGCTTAAATTACTTTTAAAACACATAAAACTTCTAAAATTACATCTAAAACCCTATAATTTCTGAAATTACATTTAAAACCCAAAAAATTATGAATTTTACATTTAAAACCCTAGAACTTCTGAAATTTCATTTAAAACCCAAAAAACTTATGAAATTAAATTTAAAATCCAAACTTCTCAAATTTCTTTTGAAACCCAAAAACTTCTGAAATTACAGTTATAACCCAAATTTATGAATTTACATTTATAACCCAAAAACTTCTGAAATTATATTTAAAACCCAAATTTCTGAAATTACATTTAAAACACAAAAAAATCTGAAATTACATTTAAAACCCAAAACTTCTGAAATTATATTTAAACCCCTTTAATTTCTGAAATTTCTTTTAAAACCCAAAAATTTTTAAATTTACATTTTAAACCCAAAAACTTCTTAAATTTCTTTGAAAACCCTAAAAACTTCTCAAATTTCACAAAATCAAACAATATCTTCAAAAACACAACTTATGAAAAACTCAAAAATAAACTCAAATCAACCAAAATCAACCAAAATCTACCTAAATCAAAACACAAACTCACATACTATAGAACAAATTACCTAGAATCTATGAAAAACCCGAAAACTCTAAACCCTAATCACATATTCCATTTCCAAAATCAAACCTAAAAACCCCCAAAATAGCAAGAAATACTTACTAGGAAGGGTTTAGGTGTTGGTTGTGGTTGTTTGACATCTTGTCTAGCTTCGATCGTCGCCGAAAAGTGGTTCAAATCGTCGAAAATCGCCTTTTGAAGTCGGTGAGTCGCGAAACAAATGAAGAAGAAGCTTCTGGTTTTTTTCTTAAAACCAGAGGTTTCTGACGGCTAGATCTGTCACAAATCCGTCACTCAAATTAAATTAATTTCGAAATATTTCACCAAAATTTTTGGCAATCAATTACGCGGGTTTTTTGGGAATCCGTCAGTTATCCGTCACAGGTAACTGACGGCTAACTGACGGATAGCATGAACCCGTCACTTAGCCGTCAGTAATTTGTGACGGGTAACCGTCACAAAGCCGTCAATTAGCCGTTACTTATACGAAATAGGGTTTAGGGATTGGGGTTTGGGGATACGTTGTTACGGTTATATCACCAATTGAATGATGATATAATCACTATCATAATGCACTTATATCGAACCAAAATTGATGAATCGTTTATTTTATTCATAGTTTGAAAACTATATCGTTAAACGTCTTATAAGCTTATCATTAGTTTCGTTCGTAGTTGACTTATGTAATTAATTTTTACATTTTGTTTTTAACACTAGATTGAATTACTATAAGTCTTTATGTAGTGTGTATAAGTCATAACATATAGTCCAAATTTCATTCAAATGCATGATAAATCCCTAAACCCTATATGGGTATAAGTGACAGATAAGTGACGGATTTTGGGATTCCGTTAACCAAGGATCATTCCGGTGAGTCAAGCGTGGGTACTTAATGTAGGATACCTACATATAATGAAGTTCAAAATTTATAACTATGTAAAAGATCATAAAATATAACTAATGTTATGAAAATGGTATACGTGATCCGCTTGTGTAGCGAGAATGAAGGGATCGTACATTGCCAATTTTCTGCGCGAATGTATCGAAGTGACACCGAATTGGTCTACTTTGGCACCTCGACCATCGGTTGGATCATACCAGTTACACAAAAAGACAACGCATCGCAGGTTCAATATCCCGGGGTATTGAACCTCCAATATCTCACGAAGATGTCCATAGTAAGCCACATCACCAGAACTAGACGATATACCATGGTCCAATGTCGTCATCCCACTATCTGCTTGGTGAACCTTGAAGGCGTATCCTCTTGTATAATACCTCGGGTAGAACGTAGCATTGTTGGTCGGCCCGTTCACAATTTCAAGTAACCAAGATGGAAATATGCGACCAATGGAGACCTCACTTCTAACCTGAATTTGTAAACGTTAGAAATGAACCAACATTTATGAAATCTAAACTTAACTTCAATTTATGGAAAACTTACAAAATGTGGTAGCCAGTTTTGGAAATCAACTTGTTTATGAGCTTGCAATTCCTCTTCAGATTTATCATGAAAGTATTCCGGGATTAGTGTCATGTAGATCCTACAAAGTTTGAATAAGTACAAGATGTGTAAAGAATTAACATATTTAAAATTTTAATATGAATTTGAAAATGTTTACCTTTAGAACTCCAAAATTTCTTTGCAATAAGTGAGGATATATATATGGATGTGTTTCAACTCCTGTTGTTTAAGCCGGCGAGTCTTGCCTTTTCCGCTAAGTCGACCAATTTGCTGAAACAAATTTGGGACATAATTAAACAGGATACATAGCATGTTGACCACCATCATCATGTCGAGAGGTTCTTCAGCTCTTTGTCTGCACATCTCTAGGAAAATAATACTCTGTAAAATTTGCAACGTCTTCATTGATGCTTTGTGCGACAATAGAACCCTCGACTTTTGCAAGATTTTTCACCTTCTTCTTCAAGTGGAACATGTACCTCTCGAAAGGATACATCCACCGATACTGAACTGGACCGCCTAGTGATGCTTCACGAGGAAGATGGATCGAAAGATGTTCCATAACATCGAAGAATAACGGTGGAAAAATCTTCTCCAGGTTGCAAAGGATGATCGGTATGTTATCCTGCAAAGTGGAAATACCGTCAACGGTAAGTGTCCTATGGCTAAGGTCGCGGAAGAAAGCCCCAACCGCTGTAAATGCAAAAACCATTAAACTATTAGATAATGACAACAGAAAAGTAAATTCACACAATCAACAAAGTAAATACCTGCGATGGCCTTGTGGAAATTTCTCGGTAGGAGATATGTAAACGCAAATGGAAGAAGGCGTTGCATCACTACATGATAATCATGGCTCTTCATTCCAATGAATTTTCCTTCCCCGATATCAACACAATTCCTTAGGTTAGATGCATACCCTCGGGGAATTTGACCCTATGAAGTATCTAGTCAAAGAACTCATCCTTCGCATCCTTAGATAGCCTAAACGCTGCAATTGGACACGTTCCATCTTCTGTGATGTGAAGCTCAGCTCGACAACAAATATCAGACAAGTCTAATCTAGACTTCAGATTGTCTTTCGTCTTCCCTTTCACATTTAGAATAGTGTTCATTATGTTGTCAAAGAAGTTCTTCTCAATGTGCAGCACATCTAGGTTATGTCGCAAAAAATGAGTCTTCCAATAAGGCAAATCCCAGAATATGCTTTTCTTGTGCCAATTATGATTCTCTCCTGACCCATAGACATTTCCATGTCCGTTCCCACCAACATTAGCATCATTGGTACTATAAACATCAAATCCACTCATTTGGTTTAATAGCTCAGTGCCTTCATATTCAGTTGGTGGACCTTCAACACATCTACAATATAGACATGCTAGTTTCCCGTGAGTTGTCCATCCAGATAACATTCCATAAGCTAGGAAATCGCTTATAGTCCACATAAGGACTACACGCATCTTAAAATTTTGTTGTAGCGACACATCATAGACCTCCCCCCCATGTTTCCATAATATGTTCAACTCATGTACTAAGGGTTGCAAAAACACGTCAAGCGCTCGTTTAGGATGACCGGGCCCTGGTACAAGCACAGAGAGAAACAGAAACTCTCGCTTCATACACAAAGATGGCGGCAAGTTGTAAGGTGTCAGTATTACTGGCCACAAAGAGTATTGTCTACCATGTTTCCCAAAAGGGCTGAATCCATCTGTACTTAATCCAAGATAAACGTTACGTTTCTCATATGCAAAATCCGGATATGTATTCTGAAAATGACGCCAAGCTTCTGCATCTGAAGGATGTGTAATCTCTCCATCAAATCTATGCTCAGCATGCCATCTCATTGCCGCAACTGTTCTATGAGACTGATACAACCGCTTCAACCAATCTGTTAGTGGCAAATACCACATCGCTTGTAAGGAAAAGAAACTCTATCTCCTGTATCCTTATACCTTGGTTTCCGAGAAAATCGACAACATGTACGAGTTTCATCGCGTCTCCAATAGATCATACAGTTGTCGATGTACACATCTATAACCTGGTAAGGCAATCCAAGTTCAGACACAAGTTTTTATATCTCGTAATATGATCCTGGAGCATTGTTATCCTCTCATCATCTTCGCTATTGCATCAACACAATCCTCAGCCAAATTATAATATATCGTTATCCCCATCAACCTACTTGTAGCGGGTAAAGGCGAATAACCATCTCTACATCCTCTATATAATGGCTGATTTTCTGCATCTAACATACCAAAAAACCGTCTTGCTTCTAAATTAGGTTCTTCATTTGAAACCTGCGTCGTTTCTATAGTTTCTCTATACACATCATTAACCATTTGAACTGTAGGTGCCCCAAAACTTAATTCTGTGCTATGTTCCTCTATCCTATCGGCCAATGGTTCGCTAGCGCTACTATTACTACCAACATCAGCAGATCTTTCTCCATGTTAATACCAAATCTTATACCCCGGCATAAATCCATTGCAATACAAGTGATTCCATACTA